>JAMKCH010023070.1:0-166275 GCA_023653785.1 Ophioderma brevispina
TGATCTATGTTATGAAGCTTAATTGCATTTGTATAGGCATTCCCCTTCCTGTCAGCCACCAATTACTACCAAATCAACCATTTTTTAGGAAAACTTTCCCACCTGTCAACCAAGGTGTGCTTTCTATTTTTCCTTAAAATTTATAGTCTTACACACATTAGAAAACAAATAACAAAGCTTGACACTAAGTTTGACAAAAAGTTGGCAATTTCTGTGAAACGGGCCGTATACGATATTAATTATCTTAATTACGAAATTCCGTTTGTGATAAAGACGACATGTTCGAGCTCTAACCAGCTTGGCACTCGTAAAAAAGGGGTTAGTATTGCTTTAACCGTTTTGAATGTAAGGGCGTGTTTGTGGATTTTTTGGTAAACTTGCGGTTAAAACAAAAACAAAAGGGGAAAAGGATAAATGCATTGGATATATCGCTTAGGCACAGTGGCGTAAATTTCTTTTTGACATGGGGGGATGGGGTTAGGACAATTTATGAATGAAATGTGATTTAGGGAAAAGATCCATTACTAGCACATGTGCGCGCGGAGCGCGCAAAATATTTTTCCATTTAAGAAGCTGAAATTGTTAAATCTAAGGTAATTAAAACAAATCGCGCCGAACGCGCGGGAAATTACCATTTTTAACTATTATGGTAAATAATGAGGTATTTTTGGTCAAAGACACATGAACGGGCATCCACATTGGGGGGGATGATCGTAATGACCACCCCCCGGCATCCACAAATATTGGGGGAGATAGCCCCTCCCATCCCCCCCGGGATATACTTACGCCTACTTAGGCAGTACGCTCCAGCAATTTGGAAAAGTGGGCGAAAAGCACAGTTACAAAACAACACATTGAAATGCTTCACATAACTCTTTACACATGTATTTCAGCTAGGAATTTCGTATTTACCTACTTCAATAAAGAGTTCTGCATGAATAAACCTATTTGCCGATAACTCGCAGTACTTAGGCCTAAAAAATGTTTGTTTGCCCTTTTGGCATGAAAATCGGGAGGGTCGGTCGATTTTCTTTTTTTTTAAAATACAAGACGCAAGAGAAATGCAATGTCTTCAAATTTTATGTTATCTAAACAGGTTTAATGTCTTTCAAAACAACAAAATGAGTTCACCGGCGCACTGCGACCAACATTCTGCCAAGCGCCATTTGGTAGTGCAGCCACCAATACCGTTTCCAACGTAGCACAGAATACTTTGTATCTAGTATGTACTTCTGGTACAAACTGTCAAATGTAGCATCCAAATGGGTTAAATACAACGGAAGCACCGTATTTTGCTGTGAAGCGCACAGTGTAGCTGTCAGATGCCATCTTTTTAAATCACAAGGTTGCCAGTATTGTACCGTGTATTTCATGGACTATATTAAAAATAATATCTAAAAATACATCGTGGTCCCCGGACCGCGAGTGTCGTCTGCCGTCACGGTTTGTGAATGGGGCCAGAGGTCACATGAGGTCACGAAGGTCACATGAGGTCACCAACATGTCACCCCACCCCACCCACTCCTTTCCACCAAGTTACATCATCATAGCCCTTATGGAACTCATACAGCATGCATTATATTATGGGTTTACATTTTGACCGGCCAAAGGTCACCTGAGGTCACCAACATGTCACTCCACCCCAACCCACCCCCTCCTTTCCACCAAGTTACATCACTGTAGCCATTACCGAACTCATACGGCATGCAATATATTAAGGGTTAACATTTTGACCACACACACACACACACAGACATACGCCAGAGTAATCCCTATGTGCCTTCTGCAATTCTTGCAGACGACACAAAAATATGTCTGTCCTATGTCTGGACAGATACCTGCTGCCAACCGCCTTAAATCCAGAGAGAGTTTCTTAAGCAAAGTCCAACCTCTGGAAACAGTCTCTAAGGAGGTTAAGAGAGTCGCCTTGTGGAAAGAAAGACTTGCCATCAACCAAGTAACATCTATCGGTATTGAACCTGGTGAGCATCTCCCACCTGGAGCGGACTCCTCATGGGCTAAAAAAAAAAAAAAAAAAAACTCATTAAATTAACTCATTTTGTTTGTTATTTGTCCTACACTTTTGGTGAATGAATACGATGTAGATAAAAAATAAACATACACGCTGTTATTTCCTACGTACATCTAACGACCTGTATAAAATATGGAATCTCATCCCCTTTCCATCTTTGCACATGAATGTCTACATATACATAGAACTTTGCATTTAAAGAAAAGGGATGGGATCGAGATTAGTCTTTGCTTAAAAAACATGAGCAGCACAATTTTATGAATGAAATACCTACAGGGAAATATGTTGTGGTTTACATTTGCCGTACATATTAAAATGTGCATCATACTGCCGGAGAACACTTGGAATTGGTTTGCCCCAAGCTTTGGGGGGTTTGTATTTCAGGATATTGATTTAAAATTCATTTTGGAGTAGTTTAATTTGTATTTTAATTTTTGTTTTCTTCTAAATCCAAAATTAAAAAAAGGTGACCCATTTCCGATATTTTGGGTCGGTAGGAAAAGGGCAAACCAACCTTTTTGTGTCGCCTGCCCTAAGGCAGGAAGACACATAGGGATCACTTTGTCCACTGTTGTTGTTGTAGTCTGTTGTTGATGTCTGTTGTTGATGTCTGTTGTGAAAAAAGGTTAACATTTGCATGTAAAAAAAAAAAAAAAAAAAAAACACCCCACCCACTCCTTTCCACCAAGTTACATCATCATAGCCCTTATGGAACTCATACAGCATGCATTATATTATGGGTTTACATTTTGACCGGCCAAAGGTCACCTGAGGTCACCAACATGTCACCCCACCCCACCCCCTCCTTTCCACTAAGTTACATCACTGTAGCCCTTACCGAACTCATACGGCATGCAATATATTAAGGGTTAACATTTTGACCACACACACACACACACACAGACACACGCCAGAGTAATCCCTATGTGCCTTCTGCAATTCTTGCAGACGACACAAAAATATGTCAAAAATTATATCAAATTTGATGTTTGTTTGTTTTGTTCAACCTCATTAAATTAACTCATTTTGTTTATTTTTTATTTGTCCTACACTTTTGGTGAATGAATACGATGTAGATAAAAAATAAACATACACGCTGTTATTTTTACACATTCCTACGTACATCAAACGACCTGTATAAAATATGGAATCTCATCCCCTTTCCATCTTTGCACATGAATGTCTACATATACATAGAACTTTGCATTTAAAGAAAAGGGATGGGATCGAGATTAGTCTTTACTTAAAAAACATGAGCGGCACAATTTTATGAATGAAATACCTACAGGAAAATATGTTGTGGTTTACATTTGCCGTACATATTAAAATGTGCATCATACTGCCGGAGAACACTTGGAATTGGTTTGCCCCAAGCTTTGGGGGGTTTGTATTTCAGGATATTGATTTAAAATTAATTTTGGAGTAGTTTTCTTCTAAATCCAAAATTAAAAAAAGGTGACCCATGATTTCCGATATTTTGGGTCGGTAGGAAAAGGGCAAACCAACCTTTTTTTAGGCCTAACTATTCCTTGTGCCCCTGCTTTTCTGATTCAGGAGCCGCCACTACTCGTAGGGCTCAGTCCTCTGAGCCTTAAGCCCGATGTATACTCCACTTTCGCTTCATCGCACGATGCCGCGATGAAATTTTACATCGCAATATCGCGCGATAAAAGTCATGTATACTCCGAGCGACAAATGTCTCATCTCGAGGAAGTCGTTGCTGTATTATTTTATTGACAATTTTGATATTAATTTAGAGAATTATCTACATACCGTTCTGTATTTTGGCGATATAGCATTGGATTTCCCGAATGAGATCTAGCAACTAGAATAGACGAGCGACATTATTTACGATACTAGGTCAAAGTTATATTAAAATTTGTTAGCCAGGCCTGTTGATCAAGTAATGTAGGACTGATGTTGCCAATATACATTTTGAATTCTTGTACATGTTCTGGACTATTTTGTATTGTTTTACATTTATTTTGCACATCTTCCGGATTTACATGACTTGTATCATTAATTATTGTTAAATGCCCAGTTTGATTATACTTACCTGCAGTTGTACACGGGGTTGGCTATATATGGCACATGTAGGATGCGGAGCTCAGAATAGAATATTTCGTACTAACCAACAAAACATTCTTTACGATATCCTTAAAAATCATGCCTGATGTGATCATACTATACTCGGGAATTTTTCGCACTACATCCACAGCTTTTAATAATTTGCCATTTAATGTGTATCATTGAATGAGTATTGTTGTTGATTAGCGGGCTGATAGGACGATTTTTAAGAGCAGGTTCAGCTTGGTTTTCATGAGGTCATCGCCCGACCTTGGTTCCTGGAACAGCCAATCAGAGCATTTTCGCGACCGCGATATCGCCAAGAGTTGAACAAAATTCAACTCTCTGCGAAGCCTCAAAATCCATCGCGCGATTGAAATTCTTTCGCCGAGGCAATAAAAAATCGGGGTCAGGTTCCTTCGCAGCCGCGATATCGCGGATGCGAAGTGGAGTATACATCGGGCTTTACGCTACACCTTTTCATGATGTGGATAAGGTCTTGCCTGCAGTCAGTGCACAAAATTGTGCACGTGAAGTGTGTGCACATACATGGCAAGCATGATCACACTTCGTTCACCTGGCATGCTGTGTGTTAATCAATGGGAAAAACAGTAATGCAGACAGTGTAACTTAGTTATACATTGTTATTTTAATAAACATATCAGAAAGATGGATATGCCTATTTGTGTACTGGTCCACAGCAAGGTTTGGCAAAGATAATTATTATAAACAAATATTTTATGTGTTGAAATATGTGCTTCATTAAAATAAAGCAAGTAAAGGTTCAAATAACGTTAAGATGAATTTGTGGGTCTAAGAATACACTAGTTAGTCTGTAATTATGATTTTTTACAATGTTGTTCAATGAATATTCAAAATACTCCCTGGCGTCGCCCCTGATTGCAAACACAATTTCTGCACACCTAGTGACTGATGACCAAGGTTATATACATACAGCTTGTCACCAAAATAATGATCACCAAAATTAAAACTGGCAACATGACAAACCTTGGTATCACCTCAATAGATTTTATTTTTCATTCGAAGCTGGAAGTTTACAATCAATTAAATAACACAATACATAAACATGTTTTTAAGATACAAAACTTCATGTAAGCCCCTTCACCTTACATTCCTACATGCTATCATACTGCGGCATCAAAAAGTCAATTCCTTAGTAAACCAAAAACATGCAATCATTACTTTGCCTTCTGCTTATCCCATTACATTTTATTGACCATGTCCATATATGACCAAGTAGAATGCAAAATAACTGTCCCTACTCCCCAACAATATTCCTGTAATCAGTCGTCTTATGGTTTTTTCCAAACGGAACAGATAAGTACTTTGTTCCCCTTTTATGGCAAGGGTTTATCTCATGCTATATAGTGGGAAATGTTGTAGTATTATTTTTGGCCCCACTTTGTAGGGTATTAAAACCACTAGTGTTAAAAATGTAAAAATCACCCCCCAAAAAAGTACTACTAAAATAGCCCACGACATGTTAGAGAGTATATACAGCAACATACAGAGTGCAAAAAAAAAAATTACCCTAAAAGTGCCCCAATTCCAGGTCTTTAATAAACAAATTTATTTATACATATGTATTGTTCATTAGCTTTTCAAACCAGCAAACCCTGTCGAATTCAGGTCCCGCACACATTAACAGGTGTTTTCATGATGTGTTATGTTAAAAGTTTCCATTACTGCTGGGAAGCTTGAATGTTAAACATTTTTGGTGGACATGTTTTGATTGCTTATTTGTTTCACAGCCTAACAAGTAAAACAACACAGATTTCATTAAATAAGGGATAACTCAGTCATTTAGGACCTGACTTCAATGGAATTTGATGTTTTAAAAGACAATACTTTTTATATAAATATATTTAATTTGCATAAATATAAATTATAGACTTGAAATTGTGGGTTCTTTTTGGGCCACTTGGCTTTTACTTTCCCTATATACTCATGTGAAAAATGGACAAAGTATTCTTTAAATTCTTTTTATACCATATTTTGAGGCTCATGGGAATGAAGAAACCATGCCAAAAAGGCCCAAAAAAAAAAAAAAAAAAAATAGTATTATTTTTGGCCCCACTTTGTAGGGTATTAAAACCACTAGTGTTAAAAATGTAAAAATCCCCCCCCCCAAAAAAAAAGTACTACTAAAATAGCCCATGACATGTTAGAGAGTATATACAGCAACATACAGAGTGCCAAAAAAAAAAAATTACCCTAAAAGTGCCCCAATTCCAGGTCTTTAATAAACAAATTTATTTATACATATGTATTGTTCATTAGCTTTTCAAACCAGCAAACCCTGTCGAATTCAGGTCCCGCACACATTAACAGGTGTTTTCATGATGTGTTATGTTAAAAGTTTCCATTACTGCTGGGAAGCTTGAATGTTAAACATTTTTGGTGGACATGTTTTGATTGCTTATTTGTTTCACAGCCTAACAAGTAAAACAACACAGATTTCATTAAAGGTGCAACGAGAGATTTCACATATCAGGTGCCCCGAAAATAATCGAAAGTACTGATTTTTGCCCTGATGTAAAGCTTTCCATCAAAAATTTCCACACCTGAAAGGATTAAGCTGAGAAATGTTTCTTTGGTACAAAACTTCATGTAAGCCCCTTCACCTTACATTCCTACATGCTATCATACTGCGGCATCAAAAAGTCAATTCCTTAGTAAACCAAAAACATGCAATCATTACTTTGCCTTCTGCTTATCCCATTACATTTTATTGACCATGTCCATATATGACCAAGTAGAATGCAAAATAACTGTCCCTACTCCCCAACAATATTCCTGTAATCAGTCGTCTTATGGTTTTTTCCAAACGGAACAGATAAGTACTTTGTTCCCCTTTTATGGCAAGGGTTTATCTCATGCTATATAGTGGGAAATGTTGTATGATTTATTTTTTGGCCCCCGTTGTGGTATTAAAACCACAGCGTTAAAAATGTAAAAAATCCCGCCCCCAAAAAAGTACTACTAAAATAGCCCATGACATGTTAGAGAGTATATACAGCAACATACAGAGTGCCAAAAAAAAAAATTACCCTAAAAGTGCCCCAATTCCAGGTCTTTAATAAACAAATTTATTTATACATATGTATTGTTCATTAGCTTTTCAAACCAGCAAACCCTGTCGAATTCAGGTCCCGCACACATTAACAGGTGTTTTCATGATGTGTTATGTTAAAAGTTTCCATTACTGCTGGGAAGCTTGAATGTTAAACATTTTTGGTGGACATGTTTTGATTGCTTATTTGTTTCACAGCCTAACAAGTAAAACAACACAGATTTCATTAAAGGTGCAACGAGAGATTTCACATATCAGGTGCCCCGAAAATAATCGAAAGTACTGATTTTTGCCCTGATGTAAAGCTTTCCATCAAAAATTTCCACACCTGAAAGGATTAAGCTGAGAAATGTTTCTTTGGTACAAAATTGTGAAATTTCTAATTTTGTATAGGAGCAAATACAAAATTCAGCCTATGTTTTATATTGAAATATAAGCAAATCAAAATCGTCGTCGCGCGCGCCCTTTTCCTCTCTTTTAAGACGTTTCTGTGGCCAAAAAACTGTAAAATCTATTGCGTGTCTAATGTATATGAAATTACTATAATGACACAATATTTGGGGTGCCTCAAAATCTCTCGTTGCACCTTTAAATAAGGGATAACTCAGTCATTTAGGACCTGACTTCAATGGAATTTGATGTTTTAAAAGACAATACTTTTTATATAAATATATTTAATTTGCATAAATATAAATTATAGACTTGAAATTGTGGGTTCTTTTTGGGCCACTTGGCTTTTACTTTCCCTATATACTCATGTGAAAAATGGACAAAGTATTCTTTAAATTCTTTTTATACCATATTTTGAGGCTCATGGGAATGAAGAAACCATGCCAAAAAGGCCCAAATGAGAAACTTGCTTTGCCCAAAGTTACTTTGCAAGCTAATCAAATCATGTGATTGGATGACAAAAATGAATAACATGCTATTTGTTATCTAACGCCATGGATGAATGCATATTCCATTGAAAATGATTTTCAATGTAAAAAGAATTGTCGCTTGGATGATGTTACAACAAGATTAGGCTTTTATTCCTTATGTTTTCCATGGAATACGCATCTCAGTTTTATATGAATGTATTATGTTATACAACCACAACTTTTTACACTTCAAGATCTTCATCAGTTTTGGTACCATAAGATTTTTTGGGGGGAGGGTACCAGGTATTCCCAATAAGGAGCCAAAAATTGTCATAACTAATTGTGAAGGACATAGTTATATCGGACGACCTATAAGGATACAACCTGAAGCCAAGCGCATTTTCAACATTGTTACATAATCTTCCCGTAGTATACACTTGGAAGACTCAATCCGTACTGTCACAATACAGTTCCCCTGTCATTTCTGAGTTTCGGTAAATAAAATATGGCCATGTGTCTTGAATTGGGGCCTGCTCTAGGGTGGAGCTGTTTCATATTTTAGAGAAATCTGACATGTTTGTAATGATTAGAGTGCTTAAATGTGATTGAATACTTCCAAGTAAGCATTCATTTTAAAGCCTATTTAGTTGTTAGCTTTAAGTTGGTACCAAAATTTTCTTGACCAGACTTCAGTAATTAAAATTATGACTAATTAAGTAAACGAAGGTGGAGGGTGGAGCAATTGGGACACGGTACCATGTAAAGTCTATGGGAGAATATGAAGCTTCAGCACTTATTATTTTTCTTTATCTTAACAGTCTTTTAATTATTTGAATTATATATCAAATTAAAGCTAATTAACTGCCCTTTGAGACCATAAATAGTGCTGTGGGACTCTAATTAAATAAATTATAATCAAATAATTGATTAATTAACAAGTTAATTGAGTATACAATGGGACACAATAAACTTGCAATATGAGAAAACGAATGTTTATTCAGCTCGTTATGTTTCTTGATACCATTCAATAAGATAACATCTTGAAAATAATGAATTACACTTCAATTCAATGCCTAATTAACAAAGACCTAACATTTTAATGAAGCTCATTAATTAGACAAGCTGGGATACAGAGGAAGTGGGACACAGTACATTGCAAATTTTGTAGGTGAAAATGAGTGTTTTTTACTCGGTAGAAGACACTTTCGAATCTGTCCTGTTTTTAATTATATCTTCTACAATTACAGATTTCAATATTAATTAAGATTACAAAAATGATTGTTCTTAATTAAATAATAATTAAATTATTCTTAATAATTAATCAAGTGAGGACGAGCAGCTATAGCAAAATGATGAGACATGTAAGCCCCTAACGTACTGCAAATTAGGTTAATTTGAGGCGTATGATTATCAGAAAAATAAATTCAATCATGAAATGTTTACTTTTAAAGAGTGGTTAGATTTATAAGGTGTTATATTCTCTTTAATCCATATGACTTGTTGATGCTTAACATGAGCTGCCAATTTGAGCATGCGACACTGTAAATTCATACCTGTCATACAGTAAAACAATTTTCACAAGGGTTATAACCCTATTAATGTTTACATTTTATGAATGGTTATTGGATTTACTTTGCAAAATTCAAATACTTGATTGTGCTTCCGAGAAAGAAGCTAATTGCAAGGAAGTCTTTAAAGAGACACTGGCACATTTGAAAAATAGTGCGCCCTCAAGATTTTTCAAAATCGATATTTTTGCATGGTTGTAAAGCTTTTATATACAAAAGTCCTCACCTGAAATGATTAAGACCAAATCAGCTTCCTTATGGGTAAACAGAACGATTTTGTTAATTTAACGTCGCCGGCGACGTTTAATTCAGCAGACGACGAAAATGGCGTTTAACACAAGAACAGGCATGCCGTATGCATGTTTCCCACGCTATGCACACTGTTTGACCGGTCTATAAGCTTTGTGGTTTTAATATCAGTGAGTACGAGTCCAAAATATTCATGTAATATACACATTTGTTGATTAAAGTTATGGAAAAACTTAAAAGTTGGCCTACAAATTACCCGGATGTCTTTATCCTGATATCAATGTCCTTATCTTTTTTGTGGTATGTTATTTTTATGTGTAAAATATATCTCTGTTCTTCCAATGGCCTAGACTATCATTTGAGAGCAAATTGAAGAAATTTCATATTTTGTGAAAATGTGCCAGTGCCGCTTTAAGCAGTCTTAAGGACTTATGCAATATATGCATATTTTAATGCCAATTTCGTTACCCGTTGCTCCCAAAATCATAAAATAGTTCTACTATGGGTATCCCTGTCAATCTTGTCTTGTTAAATGGGCAAATACCTCTAGTTTACATAAATATGCTTGCTTTTTGGATAGGTGCTTTGGGTTTGATGTGAGGCTACTTTGAAGAGATACCACTTTTTGTCTACTTTTTCATGAGTATTTTGATCAATAACTGCTTAAGACCTAGCCCTACTGCAATTTTGATAGCATATTTGGAAAGATTGGACAATTTCCTTTCAGAAAATGTTTACTTTTCCTATGCTAGCATATATAGTTTTGAAGTTATAAAGGTTTAAGCTCAAAATGATGCGCGATACTTGAAATTTGCAGACGAAACGCAAACAGGCCCCACTTCAAGACGCATGGCCATATACAAAGAGAACAAAATAATTGTCTTGCCTTTTCATATGATGAGACAAAATGCCTAACATTTCAAACATACAACATGAAGATCAAGGTATAGTTACGGTACATTTTTATACAGCTTGAACACAATCCTAACATGCCAAAATACCACACCACTGAGGCTGGAAAATGCACCAAGTCCCAAATAATGCAACAACGTCATAACACACATACGAGCACGAGATAGAGCAGCCACGCCCTTGGTGGCTTGCCCTTCACCTGTAATGGGACTGAGGCCCCTGATTCGATTCCCGCCCAAGATGTGCAATCTTATTTAGCGTCTACACTTTTACCCCTTCACTTCCTTCCCAGGAAGGGTGTAAGGGATCAGATGGACATTGTTTTGACAGCGGAAGCGGGCGTACATGTCTTAATAACGTGTACACTTAACAAGCCAGGGTACATTTTATACATGTGGGCTACAATTACAGTCAAATCTTCGTTAGAATTGTATAAATGTATAACCAATTACAAACACTCGATATCTTAGAACTCCTCCAACTTTCTTGTATACATGGATGAAATGCCAGCAAATTACACAAATTGCCCATTCCATCACCCCCATATGATGTGCAAATATAAGCCCACAATTTGTTTTTGCTTGTGAATGGTTTCAATATGATCAACTTATAAAATAATACCTCAGTTTAAATCTTTATAATTATATATACCTACATTTACATCATATGAGTTCAAATAATCCAAAACCTTCTGCTAGAATCATATATTTGGGCAAACTCTTTTCTTAAAAAAAAAAAAAAAAAACATCATGTACTATTACAGTCAGTTGAAAGTGTAAATGCATTAAAGACTTTCTAAACTCTGTGCTTGTTTCACTGGTAGCCTGCACAGTCCTCTGGCTGGTGGAATGACGCTTCGCTGTAATATAGCAAGAGGGACCGGGTAAAGAAGTGTAGTTGCTTTAATGCATGCCAGTTATTTCCTGTTCTTTATACACTACAGTGTTTTGTTTTTGAGATGAGCACCTCGTGTTGCACATCTCTCTTCAACATTTGTATCTGTTTCTTGGATGGTCACTTGTCTGTACCTGATTTTTATACGGGAGGAAGAGCTAGCTTTCTCCATCTGGTGTATATACATTTCCATTGGATTTTGATGTGGATTTACCACATTTGTCATGGATTTTATAACTTTTCAGTCATCATTTTTACTAAAACTGGAGCCTGTGGACCACTTGAGTGAATTCTTCACACCACCTTGAAACTTTCCCCACATGACTCATCTAAGTGTTGTGTACTTCACACTGGAAACCACTTGAGACTGTCTTCTTGAACCACATTGAGACTGTCTTATTGCATCACCAACCTGACAATGATTTTCAGAAATTGATTATTGATTTCAACCATGGAAGCTTATTTGGCTCCTTGGCCTCTGCCTTGCCTTGCCCATTCCCTTAAATGGGGTGAGCATGTTACAATTGTACATCATGAGGTGACACGACATTTGCTGCTGATTATTTCACCTTAAGCCGTTTTGTTGGACCTAGGATATCGTATTACCAGAACAGTTCAGCAGCGACTTTCCGTTATCGCCTTCTCCTATCTGGTGACATTGAACCCCATCCAGGACCAATTTCTGATTACAACCCCATCTACTGTGTAAAACTGAAAATCTTAAATATGACAGGAACCCTTTTTGTGAGCCTAAATTCATCCAAATATCATCTACCTCGCAATGCATGGTTATCAATCCAATTCTTTTAACATAAATGCAGTCAGCCTAACCCGCAGAGGAACAAAAGGAAAACAAAAGAATGAACTACTTTAATCAATATTCACCACGAAACTTGATCATTTACTTCTAATATGTCCTAATATCTCACCCACAACTCAACTCTGTACTTCAACAATGATAATTTGACCACTTTTGTCTTATTCATGCTCAATCAATAATGTATAAACTATGTGTTGATTGATTATTCATTGAACATGATCTCCAGATTGTGCCCTTGACTGAAAATGGCTCAGCAACAAACTGATAACCATAGTAAGACTATTGGGAATTGAAACTCCTGGTTTTGATTTTGGTCCATGCACCACGTCCCAGTAGGCGGGTTGGAAGTTGGGACTTAATCTACCATTTCAACATAAGTGTGAAAATGTTCAACATCTTCATTCCAAACAACTTTTGAACTCTGTCTTGTGATTTTAACTTTTAAAAGGGAACTCCACTCCGATCAAGTTTAGTCATTGTGTACCGACCCCATATAACTGCAAAACTAATAGGTCAAAACCATAAATATGGTCAAGAATAGTTTGCAGGCTACCTGACAACTTTGTTATCATCTCAATTGCAAGTTACTAGTTTGGTTTGAGATTTTTAATTTCCATATGGATGTACCCAATGATCCTGATACGGTTAAACTCAATGATTTACTAGAAACATGCAACATGACTCAGTTTGTGAAAGATCCGACCCACACAAGTGGCCATATTTTGACTTGGCTATGACTCGCCATCTGATAGCTGAATTCACTCAGTTGACGTGGGATCCTTCTTCTCTGACCACTGCACTGTTCAGCTGCAAATTGTAATTTTGAACAGTCCGGGATATGGCCAAAAATCAGATTACATATCGCAAACTGAAAAGCGATAATCAATGCTGATTTTAATTGTGATATAAGAATTCTGAACTTTCAACAAACCCCAAGTCTGACCTCTCTGGACTTATGGATCAGTATAACGAGACCTTAAGTTCCATATTGGAAAACATGCCCCGCTAAATCTAAAACTGTCACAATTAAGGCAAGCACCCTTGTACAATGATGAAAGTGCGGTGAAGCAACACGAACGAAACGATTAGAGAGACTGTGGCCGGAAAACAGCTGCAAATCGACCGTGATATTTTCCAAGCTCACGTCTCCATGTTCACTCACTTATCAGAAAAGCAAAGTCTTCTTATTACAAGGATCAGATAAGAAATGTACAAACTCAAAGAAACTTTTCAATATTGCCGAGTCACTACTGCACCAGAAGGGTAAACCCAAATACCATCTCATCAGTCTAATCAAGTTTTGCTGACACTTTTACAAGTCTTCTCTCCAAAAATAATAACTTCGCTCTACTTTCACTCATGAAGAAAATGGACACCGTTCTACACAACTGCATCTAATGTTTCTGTGCCGCCACCATGACCACGTTTTTCCCCAGCTACGGAGGATGATTCGAAAACTGGTTATGTCCTCTCCATCAAAACATTGCCCAACTTGATCCTATCCTTACATGGATTTCTAAGGAACATATAGATCTCCTCGCTACCAACTATTACCAGATTGTAAATCTCTCTCTTGAAACATCAGTTTTCCTTCAACAATTTAAGAATGCAGTTGTCAAGCCACTGCTAAGAAATCTACTACTTGATCCAGAAATTCTCAAAAACTATCGTCCTGTGTCCATTTAACCTTTTGTATCTAAGATTATTGAAAATTGTTCCGCTTCCTCCTCCCGTCTTAATGATCATTTGGATACAAACAATCTTTAAGGAGAAGTACCAGTCTGCTTATAGAAAATTTCATGGCCTGAGACTGGCACTTCTTAAAGTGCAAAATGATATTTAAGGAATTGATATAAAACATGCTGTTTTCCTATACTACTGGATTTATCTGCGGCCTTTCGACACCATTGATCACAATATTTTTCTGTGTCCGTCTTGAAGCAATTGTGTCAGGGGTTCAGCTCTTCAATGGATATCTTCATATTTGTCCAAAAAGAAGCCATCTGTTAGCATTGAAAATGACTTGTCATCTCTGCTTGTTCTTCTTTTTGGAGTACCAACAAGGGTCTGTGTGGTCCTTTGGTTTTTCACCATTTTATGTTTCTCCTGTTGTTATAATTGCTCGCTTACATGGCTTGGACGCACACACATATGCTGATGATACAACAACTCTATTTGTCATTTAATGTAAATGATTCTGAGGCAGAAGATTTAGCTCGCAAGCGGATTGAATGATGTGTATCTGATATCCGTTCATGGATGTCACTCAACAAATTAAAATTAAATGATGATAAAACTGACTCTGTTATGTCTTCCAAAAACTCCTCTCAAAACAGACCATAACAGAAGTATAAGATTGGCTCTTCAACCATACCTGCTTCTACCACTGTTCCGTATTTGGGAATACATCTTGATTCACTTTGTCAATGGACACCTATTTACAAAAGTTGCCACTTCTGCATATTTTCAAATCAGAAAACCTAGTAGCAAGAAAACTCTCTCCAAGAAAACTGCAGAAATTCTAATACATGCTTTTGTAACATCAACGCGTTTGGACAACGGAAATGCCTGCTAATGGTATAACTGAACACCAACTCAAAAAACTTCAGCTTGTACAGAACTCTGCTGCGCCGGTTTTAACAAAGACTCGGAAATATGATCACACACACCTATTCTCAAGTCCTCTACATTGGTTTACCTGTCCGTGAAAGACTTCCATTACACAACATTGCTTCTGACCTGGAAGGAATGAACACATATGCACCCTTTACTTAACTGATCTCCTTTTACCATATACTCCTGCAACGTTTTCTAAGGTCAGCTGACAAGTCTTTACTCACGTTCCAGTACCTGTATCTTCACTGGAGATCGTGGCTTTTTCTGCTATCGCCACAAAACTTGGAACTCCTTTCCCTGTCCTGCTCTTCGCACAATCAAATTCTTTCATCATTTCAAGTCTGGACTCAAAACATTCCTTTTTAAAAACTGCAATAATGACTAAAACGTTGTTTTCTAAATTTTTGGACATTATTTTTGTAGTTTTTACTGCTTTAATATGTCCTCTTTCTGCTTCTTGTAAGGTCACACATTTTGATAGTTGAAAATGTTATTTCATGCATCATTTTTGATTGTCCTACGATGTCTTTGTCCCTAATTTTCTTGTTTAAAAATATTAAATTGTTCCTCTCCGCTCCTTGGATTAGAATTTTCGTTTTTCTAGATAAATGGCGCATTATCAGATGCTTATTATTATGATGAATTATTACAACAGTTACTTCATCTCCCATGTTTATTTGATTCAGGTATTAAAACCACTCATGTTCTGCCCGAATCATGCATTTAGGCCAACTCAAAAAACTCCACAACTCCTTTCCTAGTTTATGGTTAGAAGGCAACCTTTTTTCACTGCCATTTCAATACTTTTTGGTCCCATTTTCTTTCTCTTTACAATATTTACATTGATATAACACTAGAAAAAATTTTTTGTTTGCCCAATGACAAGAATTTGTTGGACACCCTTCCTCTTGTTAAAATATGAGGAATAAAGTTACTTAGCTGTGAATGAAAATTCTATTTGTTAACCCTGTGTAAGCTAGTAGCTAGTGAAAGCTTAATTCTTCTAAGAAGTATTCCTTATTTCATATGACCAGCACCCTTTCCAGCGCACAGCAGTATTGTCGTGTGTGAGGTGTATCCAGCCACCCTCGTTTAGCGGGGACAAGCCGAATTTTAAACTTTAGTTTAAACACCACCACCGTTGCCTCCATGTTTTGCGGAAGGGATCAAATTAAAATCATATTCCTCATCAGTTTTCACATCACCTTAGTAGCAATTGTCTCTCCCACTGTTTTTCTTCCCGACACAACACCCAACTTTTTTCAATAAACGATGCCTCCGTTGATGTGCAAAAAAAAAAGTCCTTAGTATCACAAATGCCAATTACATATTTTCTTTCTTTATGAAAATCATCAATTGCAGCTGAATATGTTTACATAGCAAATATTACTATTAGAGCGAATGAAAACTTAACCTGGCCATTTATATATACAGCATTTATACAAGCAGCAAAAATTTACAATTAAATTAGGCTGGAATTCTAATTATTGAGCGCAGTCAAACAAAAGAATAAAAATGCGAGGAGGAAAAAATACCATACCATGGAATAAATTAAATACAAACTGCTTACAAAGTGAATATATATTTTAAGAGAGTAAGAGTAACAGTGTAAGGAGTTTTTCTAAATAAAATTTTCACAAAAATTGGTTAAATTTTTAAACCATATACTAGTGACTAGCTACAGCACAGAAATCACATCATTAATAAAACACAAAAAATTGAAATATTTTATTATATACAATTTGCACATATTTGTCTCCCTAATTATGGCCACTATTACTCATTGGATCACTTTGTAGTTATTACTTCTCTTCCTAAAGGGTTCAGGCGCTTAACCAGCAGGGTTGTTCTGAGGGGGCAAGTTCTTGATGGTTAATGCAAATGAATTCCTTATTGCAGGGGAAACATCCTGCTCGCATGGAAAAGGGCAATATTTTGCTTCGCTACCTGTGACGTAACAGTTGACAAAAATACCCTTCACATCATATGCTTTATTCCGTTAACGAGCTTTATTTGAAGTCTGTGTGCGCCAATTTACGGATATATATGAAGTTATTATCACAAATGACTACACGTTCAGGTATTACTTATTATTGCAAACTCACAACTCAATATTCACAGGACTGAAGATATATGCATTTTTCCCAATTTCCAAGGTATTGCAACTTCCTATGGCAGGAGCCAGGCCTCATTGGAGAACCACTTACTTCCATCACAATGCTTCCTGTGATCTTAAAGTTGTACTACTACGACAGACAGGGCATCTTTGTGGTTTGAGAACCGCCTTGTTTAAATTTCAGTCTCAAAAATTAGTCTGTAAAATGCAGGCACTTTCTAGAAATTTGATGTTGATTTTTTAAGAAACAATGCCAAAATCCTGCAATGGGTACGTCCTCAATCAATTATCTGTCTTATACCATGATCACTTAAATCCCCAACAAAATGGTTGACTCTATATTCAACAATGTATAAATGGATATGAAAACCAGTTACAAAGATACAACCCTTAACCAATTGTTGACAAAGTTGGGGACAACTGGAAATGTCGCATGTACACTGAACGGTACATAAAGGGCTTCAATGAATGACTACCACGATTGGCTGGACCACTGTCAACCATCATATGTACCAAATGCCTGTAATTAACAATTATGGTTCATGCGAGGGTTGACCAGCAGTAATGCATTTCCCCCATGCAAGCAACCAAGAATTCTTCTCTATTACTGTTTCAAATGTTGCAACCCCATAAGTATGATTCCCGTTAGTCAAACTTTCATGTATCATCATTTCCATAAAAAAGTAACATCCTCGCAGAAGACCAACAAGTCTGCAAATCATCATGCCCGACAACCAATGGTAACAGTGGCCAAACCACCCTTAACACATTCAATAGAGTCGCTGCAATTGTTATGTACAAAAATATAACCTGAGCTACATTCGAACACCTCTATAACTTAGTGTCTCAATATAAATTTGGAGTGTGTCATGTTAAATCCGAGTGGTATATCGACACCCCAAATTCAATTGACACTGTGGCCCACGTTATACTTAACTATGTTCAAGAATATAATATAAATAAGCTTATTTGTTTTCAAAAACATTCTCTGGGGGGACGAAACTACAAAGTCTAGCAAAATGCAACACCATTAATATCTACAATCACTGGTTGCCATACAGATTTCAATGTCCTTATTTCTCAGAAGGAAAGCTCACAAGTGCCAGAATGCATGCACACTGAACTTTCTCCCCTGGCCATGAGGATTATTTTACTCCCTAATCTGTGGATTCAGTAATCAATTTAGTATAGCCATGATTAATAAATTACCACAGGGATCTTGTGAGCTTGAGTGTATATAACTTGCACAACAAGCCGAGTCTGGTTTCGTGATCAACATCACACTTAAGCAGAACAAAATAAGACTGTTTATCCACATATTTAACCACCTACAAAGTGCACGAGCCCACTTTTATGCAACAACCAAAGGCATTTAGTTGTCTCACACACAATATGCCTTCCCCTCGCTGCATTATATATCGGGACTTAATATTCTACACAGCCAAATTCTTCACTTTGGTATAGACCAGGTATTCTATATGTTATGGCGATGTGACTTCATGAGTACCCAGTCTAAATACCAATACCTTACCTACTGCTTATGGCCTTTCAATTCAGTGCACCCTCTCTGTCGGACACACAGCACAGTCTGATACAGCAAGGGTTTTGTGACATACAAAATTAGTAAAATTACCTATGTGACATTTTTAGAAATATACATGTGCATCTTTCTTGTGTTTTCCCTTAGGTTCACATTACCAAGTCGCACAGGCCTTGACACAGTAGCAGGCCCATAAACCAGGATTTTTCTGAGGGGCAATTTTTTTAAAAAGGGGCCCTTTTTCCCCAAATTTGCCCCTCCCCAAAAAGGGGGGGGGGGAATTTGGCAAAGTGTTCATTTTACCAAAATCTTTAGCTAAAAACCCCTAATTTTGGCTCACTCCGCTTCCCTAATCTTTTTTTTTTTTTTAATTTTTTAGGTTTTTTCTTTTTTTAAGTTGTTTTTTACCATTTTTAAGGTTTTTTGGATTTGGGGGAATCCGCCACCTCGCCCCTACTGGTTACGGGCCTGCACAGTAGGTACATATACAAATGCGGTGATAACTTGACAAAGTACATACATAGCCCCTGGATAGTACAACCAGGTGCCCATACAATCGGTACACCACATCACAGCTGTTTTGACCCAGCAAAGTGTCTTTAATTTAGAGCAATTTTAAGAATGGCGACACAATTTTGACAACTGATATAAGTAGGGACATGCAAGAGCTATTACCTTTGCAAAAATCAGAAAAATCCATGCGGGAATCTTGCCATGCATATAGGCCTACAAAAGTCATAAATTGTATGTATAGCGCCCTCTATATGACTATTTCCCATAGAAAGATGTGCAAAACTAAGTTTTATGAAAACTCATATTTGCCCGCAATGAAACTTTCATAAAATTTACACGGATGTAGTTAGTGGAATAAATACTCCATATTAGTTGTCAAAAGTGTGCTTGCTGTTATTATTTTTTGTTTTATGTTTCGTTTTGTTATAATAAATGAGACTTTCAAACAGCTGTGACATAGCACATGAAGTAGTAGAATCTGGCTGTGTATGTCAAGTGGTGTATTCTGTCTGCCCTTTTCGTTACTGATGACCAAAACATGCATTACATTACATTACAACAGTCCCATCTATACTTGGGCACAATTCAATGACTTAATAAATATATGTGTGAATTAGCTGACTTTAGTTCTCTGGGTGTCAATTTGTTCCAGTGTAAATAGTAGAAAATCAAGTTGTTAACACAAACCGATACAGCACATTGAACTGTGTCCTCAGTGTGAGTATATGTACATGTTGCTGTATGAACTTCAGTATGTTAATCAAACAGCCATTAAACAACCAGTGTTATTATCTTTCGTTCTGTACAGATTGTACTATATACTAAACCCCAGGTGTGAATCAGGCCTTAGCTGAATGTTCCCAATCTAGCCATGTTGATGTACATTGTTGGATTGAAGATCTATGCATGTGTTACGTGATAACACTTTGAAATTTGTGGGACTTTTATTTCACAACTTGCCAAAGCCAAGATTTTCACTACCATTGAGTGTTTGCAATTCCCAAAATTTGCTGTGACCTTTTTTTTACTCTTATTGGGTCATTTTTGAAAAGAAGAATTTAATTTTGCAAAGTGAAGGTCCTCGTGGAAATGTGCAAAATTAAATACCTCATGAAATTAAATGGTATTACAGTATAACTGCTGTTTATAATCCTACACTTATTTAGTTCAGTTCTGTGGCCAGTCCTTTGCACCATGGACTAAATGCAACATCAGTCAAATCAAAATCCTGAAATTATCCAAAAAATGGAATATTGGCCCAACCCTTCATTTAAAAGCAGAACTTATCAATGATATCCAGGAACATATTTCTGTTTCCTGAACTCTGGAAATTCCAAAAAATTTCCATTCCAGTTTTTTGCCTAATAATACAGATAAATTTACTAACTCTAGTTGGGGTGTGTGAAAATAAAATAACACTGTATCACCTCATTATAATTGTCTCATTACATAGCAAAAAACAGGACCCACACGAATCAAGAATATGCTCAAATAGTACAGTACACAAAAACATCAGTAATCATTTCAACAATTGGATTTGGATTATAATTTGATTAATATATGTATGTAAAAGATTGTTACTGACTTCGGGATTTTTTCCCTTAAATAGGTAGGTGTTAAAATTTTAACAAAGCATTTTCAAGCAATTTTTATGGATCACAGGTTTGCGGCTAAATTAACATTCAATAATGTATACACCAGGTATATTAATGACAACTACTACATGCAGAACTAAGATTCCAAAGCACCTAAAAGGTGAGGAGTGACTACCCTTTGGGAGGTTGAATTGGATTTAGATTTCCATGGGAGAAGGAAAGTATTATATAGGATTTTCAAGTATTATATTACAGTTTGAAAGTAACTTTGTTAAATTTACAGACCCAAAAATAAAAATGAGATTCCGGAACGTAGCAGCATGCGTGTTTGTTGTGTAAAGGACTATATAGCAGCCATTCATGTTGCCCCCACCCCCCCAAAAAAAAGCTTTTATGGGAATTAGGATCGAAGTAAATCATGAAAACCCGGACATTCTCTGTGGAGAACTATGTTTCTGTTAAAAAGAGTGTCGTCTGGTTTTAATTACCAAAAAAATTCACCGGTCTCTTACAAGATTCACAAAATTCGCATTTTCATTAAAAGAAACATGAAGATTTCAAAGAGATGCTTGTTAGAGTGGCTGTTACATCATTGGTGACAATAAGGAGTATGGGAGGAGTTGGGGGTCACAGTTAAGTAATACTCTGAATTTGGGTAAGGGCCAACAAAAGAAAGTTTTAGCAAGTGCCATCCTGAAATCCTTGTACTCGATTGCATTGTCACTGCAGAATCCCTGGTGTATACATCTAAGCAGATACCCCTTAATAAACAGGTGGCAGTCTATTTGTAAATACTTGAGGACACACAAAGGACTCTATTGAGGTATAATTAATATAGATGCAGTATTGCATTTATGCTGGGATAAAAAACAACCTTGACCCTACCCTTCTCAAAGATTGTATTTAGAAGGAGATGACCAATATGCAAAGACCACTAGCAGATCTATGACGATAGATCATCATAGATTCGCTAAATCATCATGCATTATAGGATCATCTCCTTCTAAAATACATTAATATATCATTACGGCCGTTGAGACCTAAAATAAAGGCTGAAATACAAAAATTGTCGGGGGCGCTTGTTTCTCTGGTATCCACGTAAACACCGTCCTCTGTGGTTCCAGTGGTAATTTTCATGCCTAGTAAGCGAGAGGACCGCATTCGAGACCCTGGTATTTCGTCTTTATTGATCAAATCGCCAGTTTCGCCGAGTCCTATATAAACTTCTCCAAGATTCTGTATCCTGGATAATGCAGCTGGAAACTGAACTTTGGCCTGAATTCCTGTGTGAAACAACTAAATGTTTCTCATTCTTAAAATAATTTGCAAAAAAAAATCCAAATTTGAACAACAAAAAGCTGAAACTCTGAAAGTTCCAGGTCTGCATTTTGCCGAACATGAAGTACATGAAGCTTTATTTGAGAAGGGTAATACCATAATTCTCTTCACCTCCTAAATTAGTACAACAACAGTCCTCACTTTTTACTGCCCCCAAAGGTCGTGAGCACATACTATTCTTGGTATGTAATATGAAATATGGTTTCTTCCAGCAAACTATGTATATGTGGGAACATCCACCTCTTTAAACTTTGGTCATCACCTAATAGGCCAAAAAATATTAGGCTTCTGTTTATCTGTGCGTAAAAGTAATTCCTTTTACATTTGGGCTCCTGTCACAAGCATGCTCCGCATGTACTGCGTCTGTTGCAGTGCCATGTTGCTTGCAGTGTACCCGCACCATATTAATTTGCAGTGTAAGAGGCTTGTCGACGTAGTTTTGAACAAAGTATAGACTTTTAAGACATCACAGTCCACAGACCAATTTCAAGAAAATGGGGCAGTTGCAAAGAACCACAAATGTCTAATGCAAACACCTATTATTACGGCCGTCTATTGAAAATCTTGTCACAATAGAGTTATTTTGAATAATTTTGAATAGACAGGCGTAAGAAGAGGCGTTCGCGTTAGACGTTTATGGTTATTCACAACCTTCCCAATGTTTCAATAGTCCCAACTTGTGCTATTTTGGGAGGCTATCACATAACATGCATCACCATTATTAATACTACAATAGTAATGCATGTAGTGATTCAAAAATCCGAATACAAACACTGAAAATATTGCAATATCACTTGATAAGCCCCAGTATAGTATGATGTGTAAATGAGGAAAATATTATTATATGCACGTAAAACATGTAAAGTGAGCCCTGTGTAATCTGTGTGTTATGATGCATACCCATATATTACATACAGTTGATGAACTGGCCTAAACAGATCATCAATCTACGCTAGACATTGTTCTGGTGAATGTACAAAGCAAAGCGATTACTTTTATGCCCATGTTTGCACATAGCATACCCTCTTTGTGCACACTTTGCTGCATATATGCCATGTCTTAACAATGCAACACATTCTAAATGCAATAACTTTACTTCATACAGGGTGAGTCAAAAAAACTTGACCCTGATTGTGTCTGCCATTTTTAAATAATATATATCCAACGTTATTGTGGTATCCACGTAAAGCTTATTTTCATATCTTAGTTGTTGCAAAGATCATTCAACTCGGTAAGTATAGGCCGAGCTAACAGTCTTCAAATCAAGAACACTGCAGTGATAAAAAAGCGGATTTTTTTCTGGACACTGATTTCCTTCACTGAACGCCGTTCATTTCAATGTGAATCCGTGGACAGAGCAGAAAACCGACTACTTGATTCAAACGACTGTAGCTCGGTCTCTACCTAACCGATGTGAAAATATTCTTTCCAGTTAAAAATTAAAAGTCTAATGAACCCAGCTTTCAGATGAAACCCAAGTATGTTAGATATATGTTACTTAAAAATGGCGGACACAATCAGGGTCAAGTTTTTTTTGACTTACCCTGTATGTCAGACAAATCAGACAAGTTAATGGAAGGACTCTTTCTGCTGGTGAGATTAAGGAAACTCTTGTTACAATCCTTCCAGATGGTGTATTGAGTCCATTCCACAATCTGCAACCCATTTGGATAAGAGACCCTTCATTAAGGTCTGTGATCCCCGCAACAAATCTGTAAACGCCAATGAGCGTAGGGACTATGGTTTTCTCCCTATGTATGGTCTATACTGAACGCAAGAAGGTGGAGACCAAAAAAGTCCATAAGCCAGTCTGCCTGCATGGAAGGCACTTGAAGCTAAGTGGACTGTTGGACACAAACCTCAACAAAACTCCATTTCTATAGACTAAAATTATATTGAGTTTGGCTACTCTAACTCATCTAGAAAAAAAAAAGATTTGACTTTTTTGTGAAATGTTGACTTTTTTGACATTTCCCCACCCCCCTGTCAGACCCAGGGGAGGACCCTGGGGGAATGGATTACATGGTTAGTAGGGGCTTGTGCCCTCCTACAATATATTTAAGTTTGGGTACTCTAGCTCATCTGGAAAAAAGTTATGGCAAAATGTTTACTTTTTTGTGAAATGTTGACCTTTTTTGACATTTCCCCACGATTCTTGGAGATTTTGGCCCGAAATCATGCTCCAGGAGCATATATTTTCAACTCGTCTCATAGGGGCGCAATTCATTATTATGTGTGCGCTTTATTCTGTTAATGTTTATATTGAAGTATTATAAAAGAACGACTTCCTGCCGGCTCGGATTGCATGGCGTGTGTCTGTGGGCGCTCTTCTTGTTATCTAAAGGTTGTAGGTTCGAATCCCACTCCAGTAACAAAATTTAGTTTCTGATTTTATTTGTATTTTAGAGTTGGAAAAAACATCAGAGTTGTGGATTGAAGTAGAAAAATATTGAATAGCTGCCTTATGAGATAATAAGACTGGTCATGGTCCTGGAGCATGATTTCGGGCCAGAATCTCCGACGTGCTTTCCCCATCCCCCTGTCAGACCCAGGGGAGGACCCTGGGGGAATGGATTCCATGGTTAGTAGGGGCTTGTGCCCTCCTACAATATATCTAAGTTTGGGTACTTTAGCTCATCTGGAAAAAAAGTTATGGCAAAATGTTTACTTTTTTTGTGAAATGTTGACCTTTTTTGACATTTCCCCACCCCCTGTCAGACCCAGGGGAGGACCCTGGGGAATGGATTACATGGTTAGTAGGGGCTTGTGCCCTCCTACAATATATCTAAGTTTGGGTACTCTAGCTCATCTGGAAAAGAAGTTATGACAAAATGTTTACCTTTTTTGTGTCCAGACACACACACATACATACATACATACATACATACATCCAGACATTGCCATTTCATAAGACGGATTTTGCTATGCAATCCGTCCAAAAATCCTATTCTTAACACATAAAACCCCTGTCTTTTACACTCATTTTAGGCCACAAGGTGCTAGTACTAAGGGAATTTTTTTCATGACGATGAAATGTCTTGTGATTCTTCACTTTTTATCCGTAAGTACTGACATGAATTTAGTACAGTACAGGCACATTGCAAAGTATTGTGGGATTCAAAACACCCTCTGCACTCCTGTAAAGGACAGGCCTAGAATATCGCAATAGAGATGAGCTCAATAACCTAGTAAAAGCGACTCTTCCTGAATGCCACGCACATGTTATACAAACTTCATATCCTCAGGTATCCTCATGAGTTGACTCACTGTTTATATTTACATATTGATCCCCTACCTTATACAAACCTATTACACTATTTAACACTGTCCTCAGTACAAAGTTCAAGCTCAACCTGTAAATGGGAACATTGTTCTCAAAGGAGAAGATACTGAAGTTTGTATAGACAAGCATTTTGACCCAGTGCTTTGGTACAGTTAAAAACATTGCTACAAATGTGCAAAGAGGGGATGATATAAATGAGAGCAGAAATCTATTCAAAATCTTGTGCTTACAATTTTAGAGCTGGTTTCAAATCATACACATATAGGTTTCGTTGTTAAAGGTTGTCCAGTCTCAAAATTGCACTGCTGTGTATACACAGTGATATTATATTATAAAACGCAATAGCAGAACTGCTTGGAGTATATGCCTCAAAGACTAAACCTGTAGGTAGGGTGTAAAATGCAATTTTGTTTATACATACACAGATAACACAAACTGAGTGTGGCCTAATTAGCACTGATCAAACTATAGAAAGAACTCTAGTCTCACTATCAGTTTGAGTGTGTCATTTAACAACTGGTTGTGTAGGAAACTGCTGCTGATATTTAACACCTACAGTAGCTGGCAAATCTTAATATCTGTGAAGCTCCATGTGTAATGAGCAATTAATACTTGTTGGGCAATTCGAGGGCGCTGCCTCAGAGGAACGCGTTGGGATTGGCTCGGGGATCCTTCTGGTTTCGGTAGCGGAATGTAATCCATATTCCAATAATCTGGGGAGAAATGGAAGGAGACATACACAAAGTTGTCAAAGTAAAGTTATTAAAGTTACATAATATAACAATATATTATGGCAATTCATATTAAATATTAAATATATTAAGATGAATAGTTATATATTAAGATAATGAGTTATGAAAGCAACATGCACATGAATCAGACCTTTGCAATGTGCAAGCAAATGTTACTATAGTAGATTCAACCCATCGTGTCACCGCAGGAAAAGTTTTGGACAGCGTCGATTAGTTGAGAGAGGAGGCAGAATATGTGGCTCGATTCACCTGCTTCCTGAACGAACTAAGATAATCTCGCCTTTCATGTATTCAGAAGCAGTACAAAGACTTGTTTGTTCCCTCGTATATCCAAAAACAGGCGCTCAAGCCTCAAAAGTAGTAATGTTCAACTCACCTGTTACATGAATACTATTAAAGCAAATACGATTAGTCAGAATGTTTTGAGAGTTAATGTAGCTATATGCGTTAACGTTGACTTGAATGATTTCATTAAGCACATAATTGATTTTTCTCTAGATTTAGCGTGGAATTTTAATTTCCATCCAATGCGCATCCCCTCATTCAATGCCAATACCTTCGGAAAAGTACTAGAGGTGACACGATGGGATGAATCTACTATAAGTGAATGCAAAATGTAAAGCCAATAGTTGAACACAAATGAGCACTGTGAAATCTAGTGCAGTGTAACATTAATTCATAATTAGTCCAACTATTTCTTTTTCAGTCTTAATTACATTAAATGTTATGTTCTTGCTATAAGCAGTTAAAAAGAGGTAGAAGGGTGTATGAGGAACATGAACATCAGAGGTAATACCACCTAGTATGCACATATTGATTCTTTTCAAATGAATATGCAAATGTAAGTCATGATGGGCCTGTGCATGTATTTGCATATGTTTTACTGTGTGTGTGGTCTTGTTTCAAGTTTTAAAAATTGTGAAACATCAATTGTCTTTTCCACACAGGACATGTAGTATGCATTAAATGGGTCATTCAAAGACCTAGTGGTGATCATAACCTCTTCTGTTTTGCACTAGTTCTACATTGGACCACAAAATAAATCTATGCTGAAATGTTCACTTTATACTAACATTCCATTTAATTTTTTTGTATTTTTTGTACATTTTAGTTCCCCATTGGCCCTCTCCAGATCCAAACATTTAATAAAAATCACACTAGTTTCATAATGAAAGGAGTACTAATTGTTTTTTGGGGTCTTTTTATAGTTTTGTATGTAGGCTATGTATACATGCAAAAATCTAGCTTTGTCCAAAAAAATTGAGATCTCCAACTTTCTAAAGGAAAGTAAAGGGGAAATAATTTGGTTCAGGCTGGTCTTCCTTTGGCTCCAATATATAATTGATGAATTGCAAAATGTGGACTGACAACTATATGTATGTATTCAGCCTGAGGGTGTTTTGAATCAATCCATGATGCACTGCAATGTTCCTATACTGTACTGTACTAAACACATGTCAGTACTTAGGGATAAAAAGTGTTCCAAAAGTTTAAGAACCATAAGATATTTCATAATCATGCTAAAAATTCCCTAAGTACTAACACTTTGTGGGCTAAAATCAGGGTTAAAGTCAGGATTTTTATGTGTTAAGAATAGGATTTTTATGGGATCACATGACTCTATTGAGGTGAAATTTCCCAAAACTGGTGCATTGTGGGATTGACTCAAAACACCCTCTGGTATTCAGCCATCCAATGCTTCCTACAGGGGAATGTGCTGTTGTCTCTTTAATCATTAATGCTTGCTAAGCGCAAGATTAGGCAGGCCTGTGTATAGGGATTTCATGTATCTGTAGAGCCGGTGGGCAGTGGTGGTTCTCTAATTTTAACATAGCACCCCAAGCAAGGGATGAAGCTACATGGTGAAGTATTCACGATTGGCATAATTATACCCTTTGCACCTACTCGGTATCATGTGTGTTAATCCGTAACTAATAACAAAGTACATCATACCAAGTAGATGTGAAGAGAATATAATAATGCCTCAGGATCTTAATATAAATTACTCTTGATCATTTCTACAAATTTGAAAGCATTTTGAATGTTTATATTGGGTACAAATTCAAGGCAAATAAAACTTTGGGTCTATTTTGATGCACAAAATTTTACCAGAGGCCTAGCTGAGAACAACAATGTGACATTATCAAAGGAAGTGAGCCAGATGTCATAAATATTGCTTTTGAGTTACATACCAAATGAAGTGGTCAATTCTTATGTTTTTCATTGTCTATGGAACCAGATGTTTAATTGTAATGAAGTTTGAATCAAAATGTAGGAGTTTGAATCAAACTGTAGGAGTTTGAACCAAAACCTGGGAGTTCGAATGAAATCTAGGAGTTCAAATTAAAATGTTTCAAATTTCTTTTTCTTTGGAGTCATAAACTCATCTATTCCTCTAAGTTGACACTTGGTAATGGAGAAATGTATTCTGCAAAAACTGATATCTTACTCAATCAGACCTGAGTTAATTAGCTAGATTAAGGTTATTTGAGTGACAACAAATTGGAATTATTTATTTGTGAATTCCTTATAATTACTCGCTTTCTCAAAGAGATTCAGTGTCTTTTGACATACATGTTGTGTGCATAGTTACATGAATAAAGCAATGTTCTGTACTATAGAACTTTGGAGTAATAATTTCTTGGCCAAGTTACTATGTATGCCCGCTTCCCCGCCAAAACGGTGCACCAATGGGTTGCACGTAGACGCAGTTAACGCAACAAGCAACGTGCACGAATGCCATAGCTATAATGCTGTTGAAACAGTCAACAGGAAAGAAAAGGTGATTGAAAAAAAATCCTCTTTTGTTTCTCAAAAGTCCTTAATTTTGGCCAAGTCATATCTAAGTGAGGTATAAAATGCATACGGTACATTTCCTTATCTTAATGGCAATGAAGAGGGAAAAACCTGAGCAATAAAGAGTTATGGAGCTGTATCTAAATGGGGCAACATTTATTGCGTGCAGTGCGTTTCTGTTTGCATTGGAATTGTACAGAATATAAACAGCCAAATGTTTTCAAATATGTAAAATGACAGGAGCAGATGTTTTATTAATTGCATTTCAATATTTGCATCTTTGCTTTTAATTGGTGGATATACTAATGCAATTATTGATGATTCTTGACTATGTGCCATATTTGCCTTTTTTTCAGCAGTTGGGCATACCAGGTACTAACATTTGAGAATGTAAAAAAATGCCAAAATGTATATGTCTATAGCAAGTATTTTGCACGATAAAAGAGAAAACCTATTTTGGGGTGTCTTTTTAATGAAAAACCAGGTTTTTCTATTGAAAATTTGTCAAAAAAACAAGTTTTTTTTCAATTTGAAAAGCAAAGTTGTTTGAAAATTTGGTTTATCGGCCAAGAAACCTGTGTTTCGATTGAAAAACCAGGTTTTTCAAAAGCGTGCTTAACAAATTTAATAAACCAAGTATTTTATTTGAAAAAACAGATTTTTTGAATCAAAAAGCTAGGTTTTTGATGAAACTGGTTTATTGTTCAATAAACTTGGTTTTTCGATCAAAATACCAGGTTTTTAATCAAAAAGGTAGGTTTTCTGCAAAACCCTGGGTTTTTCAGCAAAAAACAAGTTCTTATATATTGTGCATAATACTTGCCATACATGCCTACACTTTTTCAGAAGCATTTGTGTGTGGGCTACTCTCCAACATTTCACTGCATACATCGAAAAACACAAAGCGACCTCGTTTTGATCATATTTGATCCATAATATGATTTTTTTTTAAATCAACACTTGGGCAAATTGCAAAGGTCAATTAGGTTACATTTCAAATTGTTAGAAACCAAAAACAACAAAAAGGGTTAATAATGTTAATCACTATACAGCTAACTAAATTGAGTAAAGAAATGCAACGTTACTTGTATTTTTTGCTTTGGCATGATTGATGAAGTATAGCCCGTTTATAGAATGCACTGCGTGGGGTTGGCCCGGGGGTCCTTCTGGTTTCTATAGCGCACTGCTAGCCAGACCCCAACAAGCTGCCATTTGTGATGACAGACAGTGAAAAAGAGAAGAAGATCAGACATGTGTATCAATTCAAGATGATCGATTGTGTAAGTATATTAGGAGAAAAGGAATGGTAGCGGCAAGAAAAATACAATGTTTAACTTTGCATGGTTAAAACACTTTCCTTGGGAGTGCTGAAACAAGCATCCTTGTTTGTCAATGCCAGAATATACATAATATATGTGTGAAGGGAAGCTTGCGATACTTCCCTATATATGCTCGTTCCATGACAGTCATAAGGGAACACAGCAAGTTTTAAAAAATGCATCTGTGCTGGGATATTTTAAATCATGGTTAACTTGCTTGCTTACTGGCAGATGTTAGTGTGATACAACTTCCTCACGGCTATCGTCACACAAGCAATGTTCAAATGGATTAGCAGTTTAGCACACACCCATAGACAGAAGCCCTAATTGCAGGTCACATCATAATTGTTACTACATACATAACAATATAACAGAGAAAGAGGGGGGGCTTGGAAAACAGATGGCATCCAAGCAAGCCCAAGACTACCTGCTTGACATTAGAGAAAGATTAGTAATGCACATGAACTAAGGTCAGGAAAAATTTCCTTACCTGAGAACAAAATGAAATGTGTCACATCCTCATCTGAATCCTCCTCTGCCCCTTTATTGAGCTTGTCATGTTTGTTTGTTTGGCAATGTTTTACTTTGAAAATGTTCAGTATTTGCTTGCTTTTCTGGACATCACAGCCCTCTCAATCAATTAGTTTTTCTTTATTGGGTCTCCTACAAAGTTCTATGTCCCATATATTAATGTATTATCACATGAACCCTAGAAAGAATTGAAAGAGGTGTGTTCTGATTGTCTTCCTTCCCCCCCCCCCTCCGATTTATATGAAAGTTAATTTTGATTTTTACTACTCCACATATCACTAAAAAACCTAATGCCCATATTTTTCTCAGTGTTGGTTCCTGAAACTTCATCCTCCAATGCATTTCTTATCCAAAGATATGGAGCCAAAACTGCTGTTTTTATGAAGAATCATATTCGGTACAGTAATCTATTTAAGGCACTGTAGTATGCCTTATATGGCATCTAATCCATTAACCAAAGTTTGTTCCCATAAACTTGGTTGTGGTGTATCCAATTGCTGGCTCTTGTATGAGTGAGGACTGGTACACTTATCAGAGCAGGCGCCCGGACCTTGAGGACTATGTATAACTGACTTCTCCGCATTTCAACAGACCCTCATCACTGTTTGTGACATGATTGCTTACATTTTTAATTTTACTGCGTGTGAGAGAACCATTCCCAATTTTCAATCAAACCCATTATCTTGAAAGAGCCAATAGGTCTGAAATCATGTGGTTTATCTCTTGATGTGCTAAGCATTCAAGCATTCTCCTACTAGGGTGAGAAGTCATGTTGTCATAATGTGACGCAACTTAATAAAGGGTACATTTTGTGATCTAGCCACTTCTCTTTGTCTACGGTTCAATGTAACATTCACAATTAAGCTATTTCCAAAATTTCAGTTGATCTGACCGGTGCATTAGATGTTTGAGCAAATGATTGTATCACACTAATCCCTTGACCACTACTAGTTTTCCTTGAAACACACCATTGTCTTGTAAATTAAAAGCAAAAAATCACACTGGTACTTTGTTCAGCACCAAATAGGCAAGACCCTTCAACCCCCGAATTGATATAGAATATAAACGCATACATTGCATGATGTACGCGCAACCCACGCTTGTGCATTACGCCACGTGTAAACAGAATTACTTGTAACCGCGGATAAACAAAAGCCGAATAATTTTTGCCTGTTAAGGTGTATGAACAAAGTATAGAGAATGTGTTTGGCATGCAAGAGAGAGAGTCGCGAGAGAGAGATAGAGAGGAAAAGATGGATAGACTGTGATAAATAGAACAGGCATGCAAACAACCAAAAGAAAAGGGCACGTACGGGTAAGATTTAGATAAATTGTGGTTGCACGCTGAGCAAACAACCTATGTGAGAGAGAGGGTGAACCAGATGAAGATAGGAACACTAGTGGTAATTGATACTGCGAGGTTATCATCATTAAGAGTGATGGAATAGCAAAATTTTAACCCTGGGATATCTCGAGAATCTTCTTTCATTCAACCATTCCCTACCATCATCAATTGGCCTGTAACCCTCAATACACCTATGATACCAACTTACCAATCTTTTTTTGCCAGGAATGAATGTCCATGAATACCAGGAACTTGAGTGGGTGGTCAATATTAATTGGCAGTTCTACTTTTTCCTCAGAATTTTATTTGTTGATTTGCTTTTAGTAGGTCCGGAGGAAATGTTTGTGTGATCTTTTAATATTAAATGTCAACATTAAACCGGCCTAACCCCTTGTAATATTAAGCTAATGCTATTTGAATACTGCATAGAATAATCATTAATCTGCTTGACAACATGTCCCACCATGTTAGTTACAAAACGCAACATCCATTAAACAAGTTTAGACTGTTATTTAACATGCAACAAATTTCAAACGCCGAGATCTACATGCATATTGACTACAACAACAGCTAGAACAGTAGCATGCATTTTTTCCCCTCGATATACTTTTCATCAAATAATCCCAAATCACTTTGGTTTGAATAAGTTGCCGTCTATAAAATTTCAAAAATTGTGGCTGAATACTAATTATGAAAAAACATATTTTAACAGAGGATTTCCCACAAATGTATATTCCATGGACGAATCACTAGAATTGTTGTCTGTTCTATTCACAAACCTCATTTTCAGTTTTTACACACAGGCAAGTGGGCTTATTATATTTCGACGAAACAAACAGGATCAGGTGCACCACCAATTCAAAAGTGACTAAGGATATACGACTGGACCAAGAAATGGTTTGTTTGTCCTTGTATGTCACCCACTGTGCATATTGATGCCTGTTGTTTAGTAGATACTAATAGGTACATAAAGGGACTTTGTCTGATGAAAACTATGGCAATGTCCACAGATTTTCACCACTTTTCCAAATTTTTTCCAAACGTCAATAAGTCCGGACTCTCTATATCGGTTGAATCACATCCGACGCTAATCTCTTCCCACACTATGCGTAATTCATTGCACTGCGCACAGCATGAAAAAAATATAAGCGTCGAGCGCTTTCCCAGTGGGAACGCCACACAAAAAACAAACACACGATCGCCACACCCCTGAATACAACTACATTTAGCTAAGTAATCATTTTGGTATTGAATGTAAAAAGAAGAATGCATTTCATATGCCTATGGTCAAATATTTTCTGTATTTTTAGAGATTTTGGCCAATATCTACCACTGATCAGCCTTACATGCATAAACAATAGACACTTCTGCCACTTTGAAATTAAAGTGAGGCTAAGGTGGCAGAGCACACCTGCCACTCATGTATGAGCACTTGTGTCAGTCCAGGCTCTGAGGTGTTTGAATCATCCCATACCGTATACCGAACTGTCCTAAACACCGTCCAGTGTCACTTAGGGATAAAGCGTGGTCCAAAAGTTGAATAACCAACAAGAACTTTCATGATCATGCTAAAAATTCCCTAAGTTCTACGTTTGTAGGCTAAAAAAGCGTAAAGTCAGGCTTTTTAATGTGTTCTGAATAGGATTTTTGTGGGTCACATGACCCTCTTGATGTGAAATTTCCCAAACTGGTGCATTTGTGGAATTGATTCAATACCCCTCTGGTCAGGCCTGTTCTTTCGTGCGGTGTCAACCCAAACCTCACTTTCGTCACAACACATTCACTGTGTGCAGGTACCAAAGGTTCCTCACCACAGCTAAGGAATTAAGAAGTACTCTCAGCATCAATTTATCATCAGAATGAACATAGTGCTCTGACAGTTAATGTTCTATCATGAATGCAATGACGTCTTTAGAAAATGAACTTTAATTGTGTGACTATCCAGACAAATGTGCCTCCTAAGGGTATGTTCTGATTGGCCTTTGGGACCCCTATGATTATTACCACACACCCCTGAAGGTACAAATTTTTGACATCCGGATGAAGGCATTTGAAGCCTTCAAATCCATTTCATTCCTTTTCACCAAAATATGTTGAAAGCAAAAAAGCGGAAAACCGTTTTAATGGTTATAACCATCAATATTAGCATCAAGTATTGAATAGGGCTTTGCAATATGCCATATTGCTTGTACCACAAAACTGCAATGTTTGTTTCCCACGGTACTTGATGGGATATTTGTGCCCAAGTGCCAGGCCTTATATCAATTAGAAGAAACACAATAGACCTCAATCTGAGACCAAGTCACCTGAATAGATAAAATGGTATTTGCAATATTGTTTGAGATGGGGGATAGTACTGTCCCTGCGTGTGTAAATAATGGTTAAGTTTTAATGTCAGTCCACAGCTCATGAGAGAGTTGGCACAATTGCACAGAGGAAACTATAAGACATGATACGATAAGCCCTGACATTTAAAAATCATGAAAATATGATGGGTTACAAACGTGAGCATTTCAGCAGCTTGCCATGCTATTTCTAATAACATGCATTCTACTAAAACCATTGCATACATACTTACATGAACAATACACAGGAACAAAACACCTTAAAGTTATCAAAATAATCTTTGTACGAATAAGTTCACAATTGTTAAAATAGAATGCTACAAATTAGCAAATGTGGCACAAATTGATGTATAGTAGCTAATGTGAATTTAAAACCTGCTTCTAATTGGCAAATAATTTGTTCTTTCATATGTCACTTAAAGGGGATGTGCCCGATTTAAGTCAAAAAAGTTTTCATCTTGACTAGAATGGCCTTCACCCCAAAATCTCATCTGTAAAGTTGCGCGCGATATTTCAATCCGTTTTTAATGTGCTAACTAAAACGTGATTTTATAAGCCCCTAACCCTTACCTAACTGCATAAGGGGGGGGGGGTTCCTAGGACCCATTTTTTTGTTTTTCAGCCGGCTATATTTTTAACGCTGGCAATAAATTTGTTTATATTTTTTTGTATTCGTCTACTTTTAGTTGCCTTTGCATTGGTGCAAAAAAATTCAAAGCCATCGCGTCGTTTTTTTGCGTTAATTAGCAATGGTTCCCTAGGAGCCCCCCCCTTATTGCACTAACGGAATAGTGCCCATGACAAAAATGAAAAAATTCTTATTAGAGTTACTGTAATTCTTGATTTTCATAATGCATACAATTAAAAAATCTTGCAAAGTGATGTAGGCCATTGGGGCCATAATTATCAGACTATGTCTGTATATTAAAATTGGTCCAGTTTTGAAAATCCAAAAATGTGGCGACAGAGACAGTACGTGTGCACTTATTGGGGGTAGTACTGCCTTTGCATTGTGAGAAAAAATTTTGACTTCAGTCAACAGTTTTGGATAGAAGGAGGTGGTGCTTATGGCTATAAATTGGATATGTTTATGTGTTGAAAGCTTCTCCAGGCCATGGCCGCAAGGCTTGTGTTGTTTTTTGGTGGAGGAACAAGGTGGATTTTTTGGTGATTCCTGAGGCCAAGTTATTTCAAGAATAAAGCACATCTAGAACACTTGCCAATCCTGAATATCCCCATGTTCCTAAATTGGGGTATCTGTGCGGAAAGTAATAATGAGTGTGCTTGGAGGATTTGGAGCTATTTGGTGAATAAAATGGAAAAATATTGGAAATCGGACAGGCCTCTGGGGATGATTTATAACAGGGACATTTAAGATGTGTTACTGAAAAAGGATGGAAGTTTTTGTTTTACCGGACCCGAATGCTACCAAATTTTTTGCGAGATTGTTTTCAACTTGCATTGTGGACTGAATGTGGAAGGTCAAGGAACAACTCCACGCAATAGGTCGCCGGATATGCAGTACAGTGTGTCAAGGTATGTCCTAAATAATGCTGGTAAATAGTGTAACATCGTATTTTTGATAAATGCTGTAAAAATTATTCCAGGCGTGGGGTGGTTCCTTTAGATCCCAAATATATATAACTCTGCTAATGAGTAGTCCTTTTCATGCCCAGTTCGTGTCATGTTTCATTTGAATATTATGGTATATATTTATATTTTGTATCTTGATATGTTATTTTGCTTCTGTATGTTCTTCATGTATTTTTTGTCTTCGACGCATCCAAACCGGGTAGGTGAGTGGCCACTGTATCTAACAGTGTAGTTCCGTGTTAATACATAAATAAAAAATAAACTGGTCTGTATCAGTCTTTAATGCTCATCTATTGTGTTATTGGATATAGGTGGATTGGTAATGGTCTTATGGGGGTCTTATCTCACACTTATCCCTACAATTTGTGGCCTCCAAATGTATGCCAAACAATCTAGTAATCAAATGCAATATTCCCATATACGAGGTTGTTTCAGAGTATCACGCAATAACGCTGGTCTGGTATAGCAGAATGACAGATGTGATGTCAAAAAAACCTCTTCCACGTGTATTCCATATTGTCTTGTGGGATATTGTGTAAGATTAATCATCATAATCCGTTGTCCTTTGGCCACTTAAAGGGCACACCACTTGAAGTGCTCCAAGGGCGTCCTGCATAGGCCTACTGTTTATTGTCCTATCTATTGACAATTTACTGTGCTATAATAAATAAAATTTAAATAATTTGGCTTTTGCTGTGGACAGGTTAATTATAATCCAAAACAGTTGTCAATGGGGAAAAAGCAAGCCCAATTTGATAATATCTTAAACATGACATGTTGTCAATATAGTTATCTTAGTTTTGTTCTTGTTTGAGCCTGTTTGTTATCATGAAGGTTTAACAATTGAAAATGAGTGAAAAAAAGAAAAACCCTAAAAAGACAAATACACAACTATACGAATTTAAAGACCAACCACACTAAATTAAATAATTAAAAATACATAAAATAATATAGTAAAAAAGTAAATTAAAAACAAATTATTAAAATAATGTAGACAATAATTAAAAATGCAACTAAATGAAAATAATCACTAATTGTACAAAAAAAATGAACTAATATTAAATAAATCTTTAAAATATAAAAACAAATTAAAAAAAATAAAGATAAAGATAAATGAATCAATTTCTTCTTCTTTATTTTCATATCATCAACACTATATGAGTACAATATAAAGGAAGTGAGAAAAATAATACAATATAACGGAGGTGACCACAGGCCAAAGTTGGTCAGACGAGGGCACCTCCGTTCATAAAAGTAGTATAAATAATTACAAAAAACTAGGAATTTTGCGTCTCCCTCGGCTTTTTTGCCTTGCTATATTCAAGATTAGCTGTGGGCCGCCCCCATGACCTTTGACCCCTGCACTGACCTGTGATCTCGATCAACATATGAGGGATCGCATTTTGCACCTATGCAAAATTTTGGTTCCAATTGAACTTCCAAGTTTTTCATTTTAGATGATTTTTAGAATATTTACGACACCTCCTTAAAAGAATTCTGATAAATTACTTTTTAAAAAAAAACATAACCTTTGACCTCATCACATATGACGGATACCATTGTGCACCTATGAACAGAAGTTTGGTTCCAATTGAAGTTAAACTTTCAATGAGGTCAATTTAAAAAAAAACTTAACAATTTGTGACCCACACACACTCCACCAACACATCCACACACCCATCCACACATATCACACGCACAACGGATTGCTAAGTGGTCCTGCCAGCTACATCGGCGGCCCACAAAAACTACAAAAATGTTGCAACCAAATGTTTAGGTACTTATTATGACCCAGTTAGGAATGAAAGCAAAACCTGCCCACAAATTAAAGTTAGATTTAGGTATACGCCATCAGAAATGATTATGCTTAAGCTGCTTTTTAAATGCATACATGTTTTTTATAACCTTAATTTTGGTGATATTCATTCAAGTATTGTGGGCCCATTGTTCTTATCCCTCTTGATGAAAAACTTGTTTTACAATGTCTAACGTAAAACTCAGCTGTGCTTCTCGTGTTGACTGTTTCTATAATTAAGTAATTAAAAAAGCATTTGGAAGTTGGTGTGAAACAAATGGAACATACAAACACCCCAAGATCGAGTTTGTAGGGCCACATACCTTTGGTAGATGAGAAGGGGAATCTGGGTTAGTTGGGAGGACGCTCTGTGACCGCTGGGAATGGCTCCCAGACAGTTGTGAAGGTGGTCTATTGGATAGTTCGAAATGAAGAAAAGGATCTTGGACTTTGTGGCATCTAGTAAAGGGGCCCTGGTATTGTTGCAAAGGGGGCCCTGTGGTCAGTATTCCAGACCCAGGGACCCTAAGTGGTGACAAAGTTTACTAATGCAACAGGTTACGTCTGATAGGTTCACCAACAACCCAACACCCAACCTGGTTACCAGGGGAAGGCCCGCCGCAACCAGACACCCCAAAAGCCGATAACCGCGAAATTCTAGTATTTTATATACATCTGTAGCGGTTTTACTGTAGGAACCTATAGTAAATATACAAGTAAGCCTAAAAAATATAAAATGGATGAGACATTTTATGTTTTGTTGCTTAATATGGTAAATATAGTTTCATTCTTCTCCCAATTAAAGCATCATCACAAGTGTAGGTGAATGCATACTGTAGAAAGTGCAGAAACACAATTAGTGAGTATCTTTTTCACACATTTTGACCACAATTACAATCAATGTTTAGCCCCAATTTTCTTACTGAACACCTTTCTTCAGTTTTTATCTTTTGTGATGTCTTTGAAGCCTTCTACCATGTGTGGATTTAATCTAAAATTTCCTTTAGGAAAGTGGTTTATTAGGGGGTGTACCCCCTTGCCTTACCTTTCTTTCAGGGGGAGAAGGACATGCAACCTAACAGCAAACAGTGCATTCAAAACGGCATCAACTTCCGGTGCTAGTCTTTTTCAAAGACCCTACCGTAGGAGAGCGCTCTTACACATATCGAACGGTTACACAACTTGACTAAGACTAAGCCGGTCACAAATATTTAAATCTTAAATGACCGTTCTGGAAATTACACTGTTTTGCCAGCGAGGTTAATCCACTTAACCTCGACGGATTTTTTTGACATAATAATTTTTTCCTAAATTAATCATGATCTTTTGAACGTGACGTTTAAGAGTTGATTTGTAATGTCACTGAGACAGATGCATAGTAAATGCACGTAAACAATTTCTTCCAAATTACCGTTTGGAAATCCCCAATCCCAAATCGAGCAGATTGATCTCAATTGTAATTCATGAATAATGATGTAATCCATAGAAATAATATATGAAACACAATGTATTTTATAGATTAATGCAAAATCGGGCAGCTCGCCTTGTTATCAAGCTAAACAAAGCATCTTGGCAACCCCCTCTACTTCGCGACGGAATTGCTTGGCTGCCGTTTGAGCGAGAATTAAGTTTAAGATCTGGGTGCATGTGTACAATAGTGTATATGGTTTCTCACCAGTCTATCTACAACATCTCATCAGTAAATACAACCCTGGTTGCCATGGTCTTAGGTCAAATCAAGACCACACTCATCTTGTCATTCCAAAATCTAAAAGATCATTCGGTGATAAATCTTTTTCTGTTATTGGGCCAAGATTATGGAACAGTTTGCCGTCTAATTTGCGTGAAGCCCCAAGTGTTCAATATTTTAAAAAACTCTTGAAAAAATACCTATTCCCAAAAGAGTAGGTATCAATTGTTTTGTTGTGGTTGTACTGCAGCATTTGTATATTTTGAGCTGCTTTTATTAAGTATTTCCCTCTTGTTTGGTACTCCAGTTATAGGCTGTCATGTATATCTTTTGGTGATTTTTATAGGAGCAATTTCTTTTATGATATGCTTAATGTTGATTATCTTCTGTTATTATGTTATGATAGGTATTTTTAATGCTTGTATTTTAATGATTATGTATTTTTACTGTTCAGCGCTTTGGTCTTTTGGTAAGGCGCTTTATAAATACCTGTAATAATAATAATAATAATAAATGTTGTTCGGCCAAAAAAACCCAAGTGTCTCAGAAGAAATGTGAAAAAATGCAAATGAAAAATGTGTAATCTTTAATAGAAAAATGCTAATGCAAAATGTGGGATTTAAAAAAAAAAACAATTGCATTTTTGACCAACTTTTTTTCATATTTTCAGAAAATTAAAAAAAATCTTTCAAGTGAGCAAAAACCTAAAATAAAATAATGCGCTAAAAGACCAATTTTAAACAAAATGAGACAAACTTGTTTTTTTTTCTTGGCCTTATTGTCCCAGTTTCACACAATCCAACTCTACACTTTGATCAGTACTAAATAAGCAAGCCTCTTTACTTAGCAAGGTATGTTCACATTTCTTGTCAAAGAGGGCTCTCTTCATCAGGCTTTAGGATTCTATGCAGTTTGATGAAAATTTTGTTGACTTAACTTGGCTATGAATATTCAACTTTTACACAAATTTTCTGCAATACCAACTGAATTTGGTGTAAATTTAGTTAATTTCCAAATTTTCTGACATACCTAACTTAGCACACTGAAAAAGAAAAATAGAATACAGGTGCAACACAGTAAGACAAGTGCAACGAATGTGAAGTGTAAGAAGCTTGCATTTAATAGAAGATGCACACATAAAGGGGTAATACTTTTATGCACTGATCACCAACACCAGCTAATCACTCGCTTATATGTAGTGCTGATAAAAGTATATTTCTGTTAGTGAGTTAGAGACATGAGGAGATTCCAGAAAGAAGGCCCCCAATTTTTTTCGAACCCGGGTTTTTTGCATATTTGGAATGCTTCCAAAGTATTAGATCACACCTGAAGTGAATAAGCCGAATACGCCGTCTTTATGTAATAATATGATGATTTGGTACTTTCTGTCGTGCAAAGTCAAAGCACGGTGTTCTATGGGGACAATTACGATAGTCAGGCAAGTTCAAAACAAGGTTTGCTGTTTTCTTTTGTACTTGTTTGTCCAATAAACCTTCGAAGGTTTTAGTAGGTGGTCTACAATCGATCCTGTGCAATTTGAGAGAATTCGTATCCTAAATAATCTCCTCCTGTCACTTTAAGCAACAGTACAACGGGCAATGCCATTGGTTGCCACCAATCTAATAGGAGACGTTGTTAGATTGTGTGTCATCATACAAGTGTTTACCGTTAGCATATGTGTTTACTGCATTTGTGTATACTGTTATGCAGTGCATGTGGTATATATGGGTTGGCTCTTGCTAATACCATGTGTATACACATACTCCTTAATTGCTACTCAAAGATGAGAGATATGCCACTATGAGTAACAATGATGCTCTCCAACCAAGGACACCAATTCAGTGGGTTGTACTTGTACATACATTGACATGGACCGACTTTGTGTGATCTGGTATCATATATCACACCCAAAAACCAGGGGGGTATTTCTTAATACACAGGTGAATGGAAGGTACTGAACTGTGCCGAGGGAATTGAGATTTTACTAGCTATTAGTCATATCTTATTGAATGCCTACTCACAGCAAGAGTGGAGACTGTGTAAACACTCCCTTACACAAAAAGCATTTCTCCTTTCAGAAGAGACCTGCCACTTTCCAGCAGGAGGAGGATCATATTGAGGGCATGTGAGGTTGAGTGAATTGAACGGCCGACTCATGAAGGTTATGGGTTCAAGCCCTGCTGTGGCCAATGTGTTATGCATTTGGGCAAGGCACTTTATCTTGCTTGCATGATTGACCCAAGCAATGTTTCGGTAGCTGTTATGGGAAATATAATATTACAATCTAAGTGCTGAGAGGATTGTGTGATTGACCTGTTGCCGGCCTAGGTGAAACAAATTAAAAAATAACTGTGACGATTTCTTGATGCCTGCGTAGTATTTAAGGAACCCCCCCCCCCCAACGGCTTTGAATTCTCAGGAAAAGTCACTATAAAATGTCAGTATTATTATTATTATAATGTCCGGAAGATAAGGCAAAAAAAAAAAAGGTTTGTCTCAAAGCTGACGCGCGCGTTTGTAAATTTCGCCGAAAATTGAAAAAAAGTTATGCGGAACTTTTTTTTTTTTTTTCAAAAAAAAAAAGTCATGAACTCCGAATTTTTGTTGAAAACTGAAATTGTGAAAATGCACGATTCACGCCTCTGCGACGCTGGCGGTGAACTGACTATTTTTTACGTTGACGTGAGTGCAGAGACGATACTTACTGGGCAAAAGTGTGTGAAGTGAAAACACTCCACCACCACCAAATAAATGGCAATATACTTCCGGTAAAGTGTGCAGGGTGGAAACTGGCACTAAAGTGGCTGTTTAGCGTCGCATATCGCACATCCAAATTGGAAGACCCCCATACATTAAATTACATATTAAAGTTTTATCGATGTGCAATCATTGATATATGATTCCTTGCAAAATCTTGCCGCTTCAGTTCAAAATCGCGCATTCAACACAGGTATATTACGTGTATTTCAATGCGTCACTTTATTTACTGGTGTGCGGGTCATAGATCAATTGCAACGTCGCGTATATACATGTGCTTCGGAAAGTAACGATGGATACAGTTATTCTTAAAGTTAAAGTTGAATCTGCAACTATAAACAAATGGATCCTCCACAAAACTGATAAGAACAAAACTCTTAAATATTGCCATTGAAATCTTGTTTGGGGGAAATCCATGTGTGGATCTGAGGCAGGAAATCGCTGATGTTGATACTGCCAGGACTGCAGAATTCGATACCATGGTAGATGTACACGCACAGGTGAAAGTGATCAGTGGGCGCATGCACATTGATATTTATTGCCGAGCACAAAGAGTTAAAAATTTAAAAAAAAAAAAAAATACCGCATACCGCATTACTTTTCAAGCCACTCATCAGCTTTGAGACAAACTATTTTTTTTGGGGCCTAATTGATATATATTAATGGCCAAATTGAAGGAGATTTCCTGAAAATGTATTGGGGATTCAATGAGTTCCAGCCAAGCGTCCAACTTCAGCACCTCTGAAAGGAGAAAGGCCATAATAAAGTCACTAATAACTTCCAAGACTGATCTGTTGAAAACTTACCTCTGTAAAGCTAAAAAATAAACGATACCACACAGAGTATCGAAGACCACTCTCCCATAAACTGTCTAATGTGTGGAAACAACCGGGACAGTCCTTACATTCATCGCCACTACCCTGACAGCAGTCGAGCTATTCAGGAAAACAAAAAAAATATGCAGTTGTCAGCCTTTAGGATGCTAGTTTTTAATCTGTCACCCCCCACCCCTGGTGTACCTCCTCCAGATCACAAATGACATGGGTTGTAGTGTCGTGTGATGCGATGACATGGGTTGTAGTGTCGTGTGATGATATGGGTTGTAGTGTCGTGTGATGATATGGGTTGTAGTGTCGTGCGATGACATGGGTAGTAGTGTCGTGTGATGACATGGGTATTAGTGTCGTGTGATGACATGGGTATTAGTGTCGTGTGATGACATGGGTATTAGTGTCGTGTGATGACATGGGTATTAGTGTCGTGTGATGACATGGGTATTAGTGTCGTGTGATGACATGGGTTGTAGTGTCGTGTGATGACATGGGTATTAGTGTCGTGTGATGACATGGGTATTAGTGTCGTGTGATGACATGGGTAGTAGTGTCGTGTGATGACATGGGTTGTAGTGTCGTGTGATGACATGGGTAGTAGTGTCGTGTGATGACATGGGTATTAGTGTCGTGTGATGACATGGGTAGTAGTGTCTTGCGGTGACATGGGTAGTAGTGTCATGCGATGACATGGGTAGTAGTGTCCTGCCATGACATGGGTAGTAGAGTCGTGCGATGACATGGGTAGTAGTGTCGTGTGATGCGATGACATGGGTAGTAGTGTTGTGCGATGACATGGGTAGTAGTGTCATGTGATGACATGTGCAGTAGTGTCATGCGATGGACATGGGTAGTAGTGTCATGCGATGACATGGGTAGTAGTGTCATGCGATGACATGGGTAGTGGTGCCATGTGATGACATAGGAGTGTCACATAATAAGTTACATGATAACCAAGTTGAACCTTTCTGAAATATCCCCACCCCAAGAGAGACACAGGCAAGCACCCCAAGGCATTGAATGACATGGGCAGTATAGTGTTGTGCTAAGAGCTAATATTGATCAAATTTGGTTGGAATATTTACCACAGAAATGATCTTACCAATTGACCATTCTGAAAATTCCACACCCGAGACAGACAAAGGCAAGCACCAGTGTATGAATGAGATGGGTAGTAGTATCACTCATAGTAAGCTACATGATGACTTTGGTTCAATTGGTGGGTAATCAACACATGCCATAAATTTTGGTCTTATTTTCAGCCTTCTGGTATATGAATGACCCCTTTATTTCTTGCCAATTTTGGTATAAATATAGGTTGTTTTAATAATTTCTTGGAAATTAGGCTTATTTCCTCAATCTGAAGCCAAAATTTTCCAATTTTACTAAAAAAGGTCAACTTTTGAAGAAAAATTTGAAAATTTGTGTTAAATTTGGCCCAAAATCTGCACATCTGGTATAGCTATGGGTCCTTTCAAAGGTGCATTTCATTTGTGATGCGATCTGGGAAAACCCGCCACATGGTGCAAAATTTATATTTTGAGTTTTGACTATCATTGCAAAGTTTGAAATATTAAAGTTTCCATACAGTTTTACTTCTTTCTTCTATGATACACATATCAAAAGTTATGCCTTATACAATCTGACAAAAAATAAAGTAAAACATAAACATAACAGACATGCGACGGGTTTTCCCAGATCACATCACATTTAAAAATTGTTGACTTTTTATCTCACATTACAGTGCAACATTGCATAAATGCCCAAATATTCAGGTGGAAGCGGCCGAGAAATCACAAATTTAGACGTCGTCATTGGTTTAACACATAAATCCAAAATCTTAACTAAACCATCCTGATTTTTTTTTATGTTATCAAGCAAAATGTTCTTATTCCAATCGAATGAGGTTTTGCCACCATCATCTGCAAACAAAGGAATTTTGTAATTAGAATAATCAATATCAGAGATCTCCGATAATAATTAAACAGCTGCTGGAAACGTCCTTCTCATATGAAATTAACCGGGTAAATACGACCATTTCTATCTTGTCTATGTTCACCATTAGTTGTTCCGTCTTTCAGGTAAGTCAAATTAGAGGCAATTACTTGAGGTGGCACTATTTCAATCATGAACGACATAACCTTTGCATTTCCATCTCTGCCGTTAAGTACAATCGGGTACCCAATTCTAATTTACAAAATCGCATATTTTATGTTAATACCATTTGTGAGCACATCGTCATTCACAGGGATAGTTTACTAAACAATTACCCAACACAACTGTGGCCTAAAATATTGCATTTTGAAAATTTGGGGCCACTCTTCAAAAATGTGCGTTTTGCTTAAGTTAAATTGACCTGCAAATGACTTTTGGGCATTTATGTTTCCCTTTTACTGTAGTTGAATATATTTTAATCCTATATATCTACAACACAAATCAACAACATACAAAACAAAACATATCTGTACTCACATCTGAACAACTGCCCTCCACTAATTTTGTTTTCAGTATCATTAAAACTATGTAGCCACAACAGCCCTCCTTGACTATATATGTGACTGGATGTCTTTATTAGTGCCGTCACTTAAGTGATTCCAACTTGACTCGATTAGTTTTCTTCTGTCTGCCGCGGTCATCCCCCAGCGACAGCACGCTATAGAATACCTGAAACTGGATTAACCACACTAAAACAAATCACACCATATACATCCTTAGCACAGCCTCAAGTCCAAGGAAATTAATGTCACTATATCAGAAGAACATTTATATAATGTTTTGGACATTCCCCAATTACTGTGAATATAGTGGGACAGGGAGATCCACGAGTACTAGGATAATTTTTTGACTATTGACAATAATCTGTGATGTACCTTAAGCCAGGGCTCCGTACGCAGGGGGGGTTGCGGGGGTTGCGGTCCCGCACCCCCCCCACCCCCAAATTCCACAAAAGGGGCAAAAAGTCCACTTTGTTGCTGACTTTTGATAAAAAGACCCACAATTTAGAGAAATTTTTGACACGAAAGTCCACTTTTGGTGAAAAATGTCAAAGGGTGCAAAAAAAGACCATTATTAGGGGGGTTAGGGATTTCAACTTTTTAGTAACCAAAAAAGTCCACTTTTTTTTCGAAAAAGGGTCCCCGCACCCCCCCAAAAGGAATCCTGCGTACGGCCCTGCCTGAAGCCAAAAACAAACCAACTCAATACTAAAGGTCATTCTACTGCAAATTTTGATCCATCTAGGAATTTCAATGTAAATTATTTTGCAATTTTTTTTCCTGTGAGTAGAAAATTTTACATTCTGGATGCATTTTGATGGCATTTGGGAGAACCCAATCCATGTTTATGATTTTTATTAATCAAAAGAAAGACCCTAAAGCAATATGCACCATACGTTCTCAAGAGATATGATTAGGATCAGAAATAATGTAGTGCTACATACATGAAGGAACAGAGTCCAACCAAACACTGCAAGTTATGAGATGTCCCCTCCCCTCAGTAGGGACATACACCTAATAGAGTCAAAGGTAACAGAGTCAAAGGTCACAGGGTCATTAGAAGTCAATCTGTGTACATCCCAAATAAGTCTTGGTCCAGTAATTCTTTTGACCAAGTATGAAGTTAATCAGCCAGGCATTAGGCCAAAAAAAAAAGAAGTTTATCTCAGAAGAAATGTGAAAAATGCTAATGGGAAATGTGTTTTTTTTTGTTTTTTTTAGAAAAATGCTAATGCGAAATGCAGTTTTTCTTTTTTTTAATGCATTTTTTGGCCCACTTTTTTCAATTTTAATTTCAAATTTTAATTTTTTTTCTGAATTTAAAAAAAAAAAAATTAAAAGTGAGTAAAACCTAAAAAAAATGATGCGGTCAAAAAGCAATTTTAAACCTAATGCGCGCGGTCTTCTGAGACAAACTTGTTTTTTTTTCTTGGCCTTATCTACAACAGCAAGCAGCAAATGGGGGAGCAGGTTAGCATAGTGGTTCTTTCCTCGCTTTACACCGCCGAGGTTCCAGGTTCCATCCCTGGGTCGGGCCAGAGGCAACACATGCAATTGGTTTCCAGATCAAGCTCGGCAGTCGCTCTCGCAGGTTTTCTCCAGGTACTCCGGTTTCCTCCTGCTTCTAAAACTGGGCTTTTTGTGATGCAGGAACCTGCTTTGTTAGAGTAGAAATGATCCAGATCAAGATCTGTATCCAGCAAGAAATACATGATTGAAGCAAAATTTTGCAATCTTGGGAGGGAAATTTTGATTGTGTTCCGGGAAATTTGGCATTTTTTTCCAGCCCTGCTGATAAGTACTTAATTACAATTCTAGTAAGAATCTTACTGATGAACTAATAATGACAGCTTTGTATTAAAAAGTGCAATGAGAGATTTCACATATCAGGTGTCCCTAAAAAATCAAAAGCCCTGATTTTTGCTCTAATGTAAAGCTTTCCATCAAAAACATCCCAATCCAAGAGGTTTAAGCTGAGAAATATTTATTTGGTACAAAAATTGTGAAATTTATAATTTCCTATTAGAGCAAATAGCAAATCCAGCCAAGGTTTTATTTTGAAATATAAGGAAATCAAAATCAGGGCTTTCACTTTAAGACATTTCAGTAGCCAAATACATGTACATGGTAAGAAATCTCCTTGCACCTTTAACGATAAAGGATCATATTATGCATACACCACAGTTCAAGGAAAAGTAAATTTAACTCATCCAGTATAACTTGATACTTATAAAGCTATGTAAAAAATTCCCCCACTGATACAGGTAGTATGCCTGTAAATATAAAAATATTCTACTTAACTAATAGTAGCATAAACATTTGTTTTTCTTATAACGCACTCTGCCATATTGTTTTGCGTACCATATTGACTGAAGTGACAAAAAATACTCCATTTTTCTGTCCTCACCCAGACCTCTCTGTCTCATCTTTTTGTTTTGCACGACCAAGGAATTCCAAAGATGCCAGGTGTATGTTTTGTGGATTCATAATCATCAAATCAAATTGAATGTACCATTATTTATAAATACATTGCAGACCTCAGACCGCTAGTGTCGCCTAACATCGCGGTTTGTAAATGATGTCTCATATGACCTTTGACCTTGACACACTTATGGACCTTACATGCATGTCTGTGCTAATAAACAGTGTCCAGAGATCTCCAAAGATTGTACATTATCTTTCAGTTCTATAATAATTTTGATTTTCTTTTACCAGCCATGCATTCCCAACAGGCCCCTACTCACCCCCAATCTGCCCTTTACCTGCATAGCCACTGAACTTTACTTGAAACACATCTAGGGTACTGTTTACACCACACAGTGACATGTACCAAGCATGATGGACACCAAGTCAACTACAGGTGTCTTTCGTAACACCTCACACATCCCAATAGTCTAGCCATGGTGGCTTCCTGCAAGGCATCAAGCTTTTCAAAGGTCTCGCTCCATACACCGATTGTAAAATGTCATAGATGATTTTGGGTAAAGGCTTTCTTTGCCCAGCTTTGCTTATACCATACCGAAGCCCCATTTTTATGATGGTGATAAATTTGTCTCTTGCAAAGACAACTTCAATTCCGGCAAAATTTATCACAGGAATCCTCCCTACTTAATGAGAAAAATTATCAGTTATTGCTACTATTTGAGCATATTTGAGTATTAAAGGGATAAGCAGCGATTTGCTGATCCGAAACATCGAAAAAATTATTAAAACTCGTATTTTGGTATTTTGTTACTGGCATAGATGTGCTAACATAACCTGAAAGTGGTCGACTTGAAATCCGTGTACTAAAGACAAGGCAGTACTTTTTATCTGATCCTCTAATTTCTATACGTGCGTATCAAAATTCAAACGTGAGATTAGAAAGCCTTCCCGTGTGAATATCTCACATTTATAAGCGTGATATTGTGCACCACGAACTGTGCAGTTTGACCTCAAAAACAAATATTATTGATCTTTGTAAACCACAAACAGCTGTTTAGTTTAAATTTTGAGTCTTCATCGATTTTTTCCTCAAATACTTCATTTTTTCATTATTTGGTGTTTTGGTTCCTACATGAAAGTAGTTATATAGAATCGTACATTGTTATCTTTGATTAAAAAGCTAAAAAATGCATTTTCACATCTTTTTGCTTTTCTCGACCTATCGCTGCTTACCCCTTTAAGTTGAAGAAAATAATACCTTTCTACAAAGTTGGCAAAAATAATTATTCTTTTACTTTCTTGACCAATGACCCCCTCCTTAAATCAAATTCCCATGGGGCTAGTGGAAATATTCTGGTTCATAGTCCGATTAGTATGTTTTAATTTACTTTTTATCCCATCTCTCTAAGATAAATCATTTTTGAGAAATCCTTGACACAACAACGACATGTCATTAAAATTTACTTTGGAGATATTGGCGATTTAGTCTAGAAACACTGTTTTTTAAGTTTTAATATATTTTAGAAATGTTCTTTTACTTTTATTTTCAATTAGAAAATAAGTGGTTGAATTTTCACAAATAATTGTGGAAATTAGAGATCAAAAGCTCATTACTTTTTGAGATATGAGTTTTTAAAGTGGAAAAAGTTAAATATCACAGCTTGAGAAAACAATAAAATACATAAGAAATATCATACGAAATTTCCATTTGCGAAGTTACATTTTCGACCATAACTTTTGAACGGAAGCTACGATAATGTCAAACAAAAAGCAATTGAAAGGTATTATTTTCCTCAACCTTAGTTTGTAATATTTATTTTAAGCCCTCCAAAGGGGTAATTCCATCTTAATAAACAAGTCAGTAGTTTAGTTTTGACTGGCTCCTTTATAGGTATCTCATATGGGCCCCTCAAAGACCATGACCCAAAAACTAAGGACTTAATTAGCACTTGCTCACAATTCTGGAGAGTTTTCAACAAGCTCAAGCTAAGTACCTCAGCAGAATAATATAGAACCAATTCCGTGTGTGGTCAATAGATCAAGTAATGTGTTTGTTTCCTAAATAATACATGTAAGGTTCATGAAAAGGATACAAAGAAGAGGCAGACTTGATGGTGTTTCACAGCTCCCACCAGGCCAATGATGGCCACAAACAGGAGGAAGATGCCGCATGCTATAATGCCGCCGACTATGTACAGGCTGGTCACGTAGGCTGCCGACTTGGCTACAGACGGGACGATGATGAGAATCAGGGCTACAATCTGTATTGGAAAGAGAGAGTAAAACATTGATTAGTTATATTATGTATTGAATATCAAAACTTACAGTGGGATTGGGTTTTTGAACTCATAAATCAATTGCATAACTTTGCCTGTATCAATATAAATGCTACAATCTGCACCAAGTACTTCAGAGTGTCCACAAAAAATGGTGCATGGCAAATGCACCCTCGTTGGAGGTGAAAAAAATAAAATGGGGACGTAATACTAATACTTATTTTACGTCATATCACAAATGAGGTCTTGGCTTTCGAATAGAGCCTCCGATTTGGTTGTTGTAATCCAGATATATGGCTAATATTCTAAGAGAGGGTGTGATACCAATTGTGCCACTTTTCACAGAATGAGATAAAAAAGCAAGAGCGTCATGTTGATAGGGATTATTGATTTAGAACTAGAAGCACTCGATCATCACACCATAATGAAAAGAAACCCACTAATTAATTGAACATCATTATGATAATGACAACTTAATTGGTTATATGTATTTTCAATTTGCTCCAAGTCTGGAACAGATGTTCCTTTTCCAGAAATCTTCCAGAACTCCTAAAAATGTGTATTATTTATGCAAGATGTACAATAGTTATTGCTTGATAATGTCTATGTTTCCAGCTGAATGTGCTCTATTTCTATGTTCTTATTTATGAAGTCATTTTAGAATGTTTACTGAGAAAAAAGAAACATTGACATGAACAAGAAAAAAAGATCAAACAACTGCATTATAATTGTGTGATGGATGACGTCTTCCGAATCAATAACGTGACCTATCAACATGCATGATTGTGTCAAGTAAAGTGGCAAAATTGGTATTTCACCCTCTTTAGAATATTAGCCATATCTCTGGATTGCAACAACCAAATCGGATGCTGTAAACGGTATTCAAAAGCCAAGACTTTATTTATGACATGATGTAAATATTACGTCACTATTTAATTTTTTTCACCTCCAACGAGGATGCTTTTGCCTTGCACCATTTTTTTTGACAACCTGTAGAAGTAGAATACAATATTGACTGGTTTGGGCTGCACACTTTCAAGAATTAATGGTCCAATTTAGATAAATTTACACATTTAAGAATTTAATGGTCCAATTAGATAAATTTACGCCTTTTAACCTGTGATAAATGCCCTGTGTAAAATGCGTAAATCAATACTTGCAAATATTTTACTGTCGGTTCCGTTAGATTAACCCTCATATCTTGCTTTTATAAGGACCAATATTCTGATCTACGACCCGTTATCTTTTCCTGTGATTCACTTGTTTCATTATTTGCAAATTATTGATACGATACTGATATTGGAGATAAAAATTCTATTAGCATTATATCACAACTCATTTGCTATGAAATACATTTCATGCAGTCACCAGCTTCAATAAATAACATTTTCAAGTCGCAACTTAACTCTCCGTGGATGGGGTATACAGCCAATTTTGCCAACAATGGCAATTTTACGGCATCCAACTCAGGGAAAATGCAGTTGTTTGCTTCAAAGTTCAACGTAATCAAATTGCCGCGGTAATTTGAGCCTCCGCACTATGAAAAATTAACTGCACTTTACCTGCTATACATGTTAATCAATACACCAGAGACGCACACATCAAAGATGTTCATTTGAGAACTTTTAGTATTATGCATTTTGAAAAATTCACACTCGGGAAATAACAAGCTCACCAAATACAGAGCATTCAAAATTATGGACTGCACGTAGTAAGTACTCAAATGGGAGAATCAAAGTATAATATAATGGTGTAAATTGTGTAAATCTGGTGTATTCCATGTTAGGGATAATGATCAAGAAATTCTATGCCAAATTATTGCATGCAAGCTTATAAGAAACACTTAAAGAGACACTGGCACATTTGAAAAATAGTGCGCCCTCAAGATTTTTCAAAATCGATATTTTTGCATGGTTGTAAAGCTTTTATATACAAAAGCCCTCACCCGAAATGATTAAGACCAAATCAGCTTCCTTATAGGTAAACAGAACGATTTTATAATTTAACATCGCCGGCGATGTTAAATTCAGCAGACGGACGAAAATGGCGTTTAACACAAGAGCACGCACTCCGTATGCATGTTCTCACGCTATGCACACTGTTTTGACCGGTCTATAAACCTTGTGGTTTTAATATCAGTGAGTACGAGTCAAAAATATTCATGTAATATACACATTTGTTGATTAAAGTTATGGAAAACTTAAAGTTGGCCTACAAATTACCTGGCTGTCTTTATCTTCAGATCAAGGTCCCTACGTTTTGGGGTATGTTATTTTTATGTGTAAAATATATCTCTGTTCTTCCAAGGCCTAGACTATCATTTGAGAGCAATTTTGTGAAAATGTGCCAGTGCTGCTTTAACAGTTTTACTCCTGTTCTGATCTTGTGGGTTCTTTATCTGCAACCCCGGCTTCTGGTCAGGACATTTTATGCTCAATATGTGCTTTGAATGGAAAATGGTGCTATATAATTATGTCATCAAGATTTAATTTAAATCATGAACACTTCCTTCTTTGCGTATCCACTTAGTCATTGGTAACGGCTTTGTGGTGGTGTCAGGATTTAATCAACTAAAGGTGTGTTTCTATTGGGGCCATTTACCGGAAAAGAGCGGACTAAGGGATTTAAATTTGGCCAATCAAACTGTACCATCCCTCACGCACCATTTCTGGTAAATCAACCCGGCAAAATTTTCCTTCTCGAGGAAGGAAAATAGCGGAGACATTTACCGGTTGTGTACACGCTAATAGAAACACACTCCGTTCCGCGAGAGTGCGCATGCAGGCTAGGAAACGGAAATTGATAATACCGCGTGTGATTACGATCGACGATAGGCTCATACGTGTGACGCGTTAGTTAGACAAGAGAGATGAGGGCCAGCATTCGGCGGTGCCTCCTCAATCTTACGTACATCGCCTCTCGCCGCTTGTACAGTTCCATGTACATTCGAGCCCTTCTCTAACGTTCACGAACATTTAACATCTTTTAACCCATTCTAACCTCTCATTTGCCTCTGAATTTTGACTGTAAAATGTCAAAATCGACATCATTTCTACTATCGCAGGTTCCGCAATATTTTGTTGAAAAGTCAACCCACAATGCTTTGCATTGACCTCAGTGTACGACCTTTTGCCGGCAAAGTTTTATGTGGAGTTGATGGACAGCAGCCAGGGAGTATTTACCGGTAAACAGCGCCCAATAGAAACTGACCGTTATCCACCTTTTCCCTTGCTCTTTCCCGGTAAGAGATTTACCGGTAAAATACAGGATCTTCAATAGAAACACGCTCTATGTAAGTTGATCCTGGGCCGTGTGTATCTACATGTATGATATAATACGGATGCTACTATATAGATTCAACCCATCGTGTCACCTCTAGTACTTTTCCGAAGGTACTGGCATTGATGAGGGATTGGCATTGGATGGAAATTAAAATTTCCACGCTAAATTCTATTGAAACATGTAGTCTGCTAGCAAGAAAAATCAATTATGTACTTAATAAAATCATTCAGTCAACGTAAAGCATAGCTTCATTAACTCTCAAAAACATTCTGACTAATAATCGAAATCGCATTTGCTTAAATAGTATTCAATGTAAACAGGTGAGTTGAACGTTACCCACTTTTGAGGCCTGAGCGCCCGTGTTTTGGATACTTGGGACACATGAAAGGCGAGATTAATCCTAATTCGTTCATGATGCAGGTAAATCGAGCCACACATTCTTGCTCCCTCTCCCCTAATCGACGCTGTCCAAAACTTTTTCCTGCGTGACACGATGGGTTGGATTTACTATAACATGGCCCACTTTGAGGCGATTGGATGGTTTCACCCTACTTTTATTTCGAAAACTGGCTGCGATATCCCATACATGACAGTTGTGACTCTCTGTACAAGGGACCGACAGCTTAACGTCCCTCCGAAGGATGGGATACTGTCATGATGCCTTTGCTTAATTCCAAGTGAACGATGGAGGAGCAGTAACATGTTTTTAATTCAAAAGCTGGTCTACAGATCAAATCCTGAACACACCATTTGGACATTTTACGTCCACCTCACTGCATGTCATTGTGAGGACCAGTCGACATTTTTTTCAATTCCTTCTTTTAACTACTTGGCTATTTTTTCCCAACATTAACGTTATCCCTGATTTCTATGCTAATATCTCCATTCTCTCGCATTATTGCTGCTTATCCCTTATGCTGTAACTTTTCTGAAATATTCTACAATTTAACACTCTCCCATTACAATGTCAATATTCTACAAGCATATTCAACCATCAATAGTCCAGGTTCCTTTTTTTTCAAAACTCAATCTCTCCTCATTATTCATATCCCACAGTGCTATTGCTCAATTTTGCAAATAATCATTCGATCACACGAGCCATTACATAAGAGTGCTCATGATTTCAGTGACATTAGAAGCCCTTAACCTTAACACGGTACCACCTTATCCCATGCATCGGCGGAAAGCAACACACAAAGCTTGCGGTTGTGTAATGAAGGGCATTAGCTTAAAGCGTTAGAGTTCGTTAACCAGAGTGATTAAAATATTAAATTTTAAACAACATTATTCATTATGAATGTTTAAACCACATTTAAATCAAAATCTATTCAAATTAGTCCACACACGTTGACTCAGTAGTTCTTGAAGATAGCCCTCTAATTCTTTTACATCTACTCCCTCCTTCCCTCCGTTCCCTGCATGTGATTAACACCCACCCTCACCTCAATGATTGCATGTAACAGGGGTGCAATAATTTTCCATACCAAACAAATGGCCCAACTAAGGCCTCTACACCTACTACACTACATTTCATGCACATGGGTGAAATTTCAACCATTTTCAAAGTTTTTTGAGCCAGTCACATCAATCATCAAATCTCTTGCATGCATTAGTGAAAACACCATGCTAATTTTAATACAGCTTTTAATTTTTTATAGGTGCATTTGTGATTCTAGCACCTTCGTTTTAATTTATGATTCACTAGATATCCTTAAGAAATGGTCTTTTCCAAAATTTCAGTTGATTCTGATGGCGCATGATTTTTAAACATGAGCATAAAAGTTAAAAGGGGTAGAATGTAATTTTTCAACAAATTTCCAAACCTTGAGTGCTTAAAACTAGTGCACAAAAAAATCAATTTCTCAGTAGTGATCTCTGTTGACCCAAAAAAATGTGTTCTATATCTTGCAAGTTATTCTGATATTAAAAATACAAAATTGCACTTGATAACTTAACTCATTCCTATAAAATCAAACAAAATTTAGTTATTTTTTTCAGCAGAAAAACTTGGAACTGACTAGCCTTTACTAACAAGATCATACAACACAATGAATTGCATAATCCTATAGGTTGGTGTGTAAAAGAAAATCTTGTGTTAAAAAAATATTACTGAAATTTGTAGCTGTTTTTCATCTTTATTTTGCATAAAAAATACTATTTGTCAATTTGCCAAAAACATAAATAACACTCTTTTATTAACCCTGAAGCCCTGGAAAAAAGTGGGAAACAGTGGTCGGTCCCAGGCCCATCACTGGGTATACCACGCTATGATGGTGTTGCTGGCCTAGGCAGCGATTTCATGTCCACATATCTTCGTTTGATGACGCAATCGCTACATCTAGGGCTCAGTGCATTTTTCTCGCTCAGTACAGTAGTATTTTGTAGTACAGGGCGAAGGTAAAAAAAAAATTGACCCGGATTGTTTCCGCCATTTTTTGAATAACATATACCTAACAATGTGGTGTCATCGGAAAGCCACTTTCATTATCTTTAATTTGCTACAAAGATAATTCCAATCGGATAAGTATAGGCCAAGCTACAGTCTTTTATACCAAAGTAGTCAGCTTTTACCCCTATCCACGGGGATTCCATTTGAATACACGGTGGCCGTTCATTTTAATGCGAATCCGTGGACAGAGCTAGCGCAAAACAGACTACTTGATTCAAACGACCTGTCGTCGGTCTATACCTAACCAATGTGAATAATCTTTGCAGCAAATTAAAGATAATAAGCTAAGCTTTCAGATGATACCACACATGTTAGATATATATTACTTAAAAATTCAAAATGGCGGACACAATCAGGGTCAGTTTTTTTTTACTCACCCTGTATTAGGTACATAGGTTAGAAGGAAAATTGTCCACCCTGATTGTGCATATCTTCAACTAACTCCACCCCAACCCCAACTTATCTAAAAGGTCGATATTTTATATTATCTGACCCATTGGTCTAAGTATAGTATGCATGTTTTAAATTTTACATGCCGATTCGATCTACCAAGAAAATGTACAAAACTGCAGCATAAAATGGCACATAAAGCTTCTACATGTGACAGCCAAAGACAATTTACTGACTCTAAAGTTTTTATCATAATATTCCTTTAATCATGAAGACTCATATTATATGTGAAAACAAAATATTATTAACACTGAGGTCAGATAAAGAGTTTTGATTTTTGCCTCAGCTCTTTAATAAATAATCAATAGGGAGTGATATGCAATTGAAGCAAGAATTGATTTTCCCTCCCTATCTCTCTCTAGCTCTCTTGCTTTCTTCTACCTAAGATAGCTTTATCACAGGTTTTCCCAATTCCTGGCATTAATTCTATGTATATTTCTCTCGCTCATTTACATAGATAGCTTTCCTTTCTTTTGCATCTTATGTCATGGCTCATACATGTTCACATGCCTAGTGAATATTCAAGGAAGGAGTTTAAAAATAAATTATTAATTATACTTCATCTACCCTGGGTTCCTTTTAAAGACTACCCAGGTATTTCAACTTATTTTGAGTGGGCGTTCGAGCTTTACAATTGGACAGCATTTCTATGAAGCATTAAAAAAAAGTGCTTGTCTTTTTTTATGTCATTTGGCATTTTCAAATCAGAATATACCATCATTTGATGCAAATACTGCTCCATGTATGACCTTACTTGCAAGTGTGAGATTTTGACCACCACTCATGCTCCTGGAGCATAGGTTGTGGCAACCGTTCCAGAGCAGAGCTATTCATTATATTGATTGCTGACCGCAAGAGTAGTACCGATATATTCCGTAAATGTTATCAAGGATTAGAATTGCAAATCTGGCACACCAGTCTTCGCTGGTCTTGTGGTTAGGTAGCTGCCCTCATGATACAGTGGTCTTGGGTTCGAATCTCGCTGCCTTTTTTAAATTTTATTTTGTAATCTGGTTGAAATTGTTGAATTGACAAAAATTATACTCCTTATACACCAGCTGCATATTTTTACAAGGAAGCACCGAATAAAAAATTGTGACAAACTTTTTTGAGTCAATTAGGTTGCAGCCCCCATATTGGCAGAGGGAGATTCCAAGAAGATGTTACAACTCCAAATCCCCTCAGGCAGGACTGAAAAAGTCCCATTACAATCTACACCATTTTTTCACAAGTCCTGTGATGGGGGTGATGAAGATACTTGACTGGTGCATTACCGTCCATAATTTGAGTACACTTGGGTAGGATAACAGCATGCTTTCGTATGACAGGTAGATCCCTCGTATAAATAATTTCCAACCAGATAAAGACGGTCACCTTTCCTTGCAGTGCAAAGGAATTTTATCAAGGGTCTTGTTTTCAGGAAAATTGAATGGATAGATATGACTAGTTGTATCCATACCTTAACCCAAATACATGTACTGCCAAAACGAATGCCAGTGACACATAATCCCATTTGCTGCAGCTATATTTTCCTACATCTGTTTGCGATTGATCTGTTAGTAGTTTTTCCATATTTTAGCTTATTTTCTTCTTTATTAAGGATTCAGTGACATTTCAGCTTGTAAATAATTTTGAAATTGAGCTTTGTATGCTGTATCTGCAATAACCAAAATTGCAGAAAACTGCTTACATACTATCTCACTGAAAAATGACAATTACGCCTAAGTACCAATTTCAAATCTGAAATGTAAACATCAGTTGTGTCTCTGGGGATTTGACTGGAATATGCATACAAGGTCACTTTAGCATTACTTAAAATGCAGTGGCTTTTAAAATCAATTGCTTAAGAACTCGCCACTGTGTAAAGTAATAGCAAAATTATGTCACATTCCCTAATTTTCTCTATGTTGAGATTTTGATATTTGTTTTTGAAGCAAAAAAAAATCTTGGTTTAGTTGTAGATTATCTGTGTGTCTTAAAGTTGCTTGGTCCGATTTTTGTCTATCGTGTTTTCTACTTGATATGGGAGCTTGACACTTGTATACACTGACCGCCAATTACCGTGGGAAACAAACTTGCAGTTTTGATGCTAGATGCGCTAATGCATAGTGCAACGCCCTATTCACTAATGTGCTAATATTGATGGTTAACCATTAAAATGGCAGTTTTTTGTCAGTATCTTGGGAAAGAAATTGCTTTGGAAGCTGAAAATTTTAGGAGGAGAATGAGAAAAATATGGCCTTTTTTTTTTTTTTTTTTTTAAAAAACACCGTTTTTTACCCAAAAAAACTTCAAGCTAAAGAATTACACCGACAATTTCTAGGGGGCAAAACACCAACACGACAGTAATTTGCACGTACCATTTTCACCGGCCGAAATCGTCCGACATTTACGGACATCCGCGAACAAAAAACGGCCCCAAAATGGCCCGAGTAAAAGTAATATACTGTCGCTACGCGACCGATAATTATGTCACATTCCCTAATTTTCTCTATGTTGAGATTTTGATATTTGTTTTTGAAGCAAAAAAAATTCTTGGTTTAGTTGTAGATTATCTGTGTGTCTTAAAGTTGCTTGGTCCGATTTTTGTCTATCGTGTTTTCTACTTGATATGGGAGCTTGACACTTGTATACACTGACAGCCAATTACCGTGGGAAACAAACTTGCAGTTTTGATGCTAGATGCGCTAATGCATAGTGCAACGCCCTATTCACTACTGTGCTAATATTGATGGTTAACCATTAAAATGGCAGTTTTTTGTCAGTATCTTGGGAAAGAAATTGCTTTGGAAGCTGAAAATTTCAGGAGGAGAATGAGAAAAATATGGCCTTTCATCTGATATCAAAATTGATACATATCTTCCCGGTTAAATGGAGGGTCACAAAGACTATCGGAACAATGCACCTTTAAAGGCAACTCTCAGCGATTGCTAAACCATAAAATGAAAATCACCAAAAATCAATTTTGCATGTCTGTTACATAACAAGAACAGGTCTCCTACCAATACCCAACAAGTGACAGCACCAAAAGCAGCTAATCAGCACTAAATCAGATATTTTAGCATTAAAGGGGCATTTCGTGATCCACCAGCCTCGACCCCGCCCCCCCCCCCCCCCGTATTACCTCAAAAAAGCTGAGATTTGTATATCATCTGAACCGTTTACATTAGTAACAGTGTACCAAATCTTACGCTCAAATTCGGTCGTATCTTTACGAAATCGCAATTTTGTATTTTAAACGGACAAAAATTACAGCACAGTGGGCCTATGGAACCGGGGGAAACAAGCATTGCTCATAACCCAAAACCGCAAGACCGGGATTAACTCAAATTTTGTGTGAATAAGCTTCTCAAGGATATCTATTGAACCTGACTAAAACAGAAGGTGCTGGAATCATGAAATGCACCTTTAAAATACTCCCAGAATGCATCTCTTGTAAGTGCACACATACTAATACACATACAAAATATACAATAATGTACTTTTTGCACATACTATTTACAATATGAAAATCCCAACCTCAGCTGAGATTCTACAAATGCAACCAAATCCACCCTTTTGAAGTTAAAGTGACTTTACAACAAATTATATAAAATTTACCTACCCAAAGCAAAGGTACTTTAAAAAAATCTACCAAAAGAACATATATTTTTGGTTACAAAATTATTACAAGAACCTTTCCTTCTTGAATCAATTTAGAACTTAGCAAGGCATTCACATGATGTAGTAATTTAATAACAGAATAGGACACTGCTCACATCAAATCATACCCGATGTTTATTTAACGATTAGCACCAGGAATTATATTGTTATCATTACGCTGACGGGTTGGGATGTTATTGATGTATGATGCGATGTCCCTAGGCAACCAAAATTGCCATTCGCTTTTCATCCTTGCATCCATTTCCATATATCCCACCTTTTCATCATGTCTTGTGCTGGGTTGGGGAGGATGGATACCTTATTAGTCTTGACTGCATGCCCATTTTGAAAAATTACGAATAACTGAAAGGGTAAACACACATCGGCTTACAATACATCCATTTTTTCAATGTGATTTACTCCTTTCTTTTATGAATTTCTTTGGTAATATAGCAAGAATTCTCAAAAAATTTCTTTTTGAAGAGGTCAAAAACTATATCAGTATTTGTGACATCAAGCAAAACAGAGTCAAATCCAGTATTGATTTTGAGACAACGACATAAGTACTGTACAATTTTCTTTGTTCTTTATAGTCCAAATAAAACACAAATTGTAGCTCTATTTTGGTGGATGTATCGCTTGAAATGAGTAACAATAATAACAGGAAAACCTGCATGACACCGGATCTGACATCTATTCAACTTGTTGTTAGAAAGAAGAGCTGAGCATGTTGCTCCCATTCTCGTCGGGCTTCACTGGCTGCCTTGGAATTCCGAGTCCGGTGTGGGTGCTGTTGTTTTGTTGGCCGTTCCGTCATTTTGAAGGTGCTCTGCCAGTGTCCTGTCACGGTTGTGTGTCTGTCGCCTTCCGCGTTCTGTCCTTCCGCCGGGGGTGCTTCAAGGATTCTCGAGAAGGCCTTGGGACGGCCGGTGAACACCCCCCGCTCGTTTCGTTGTTGCTGCCCGGTCGTTTGGGATTCACTTCCAGGCATCCTTCACGGTGTCCCCGTCTCTCGTCGGTTTCAAAAAGAGTTTGAAGGCCACTCTTTTGCTCGGGCTTTTCTTGATCCCAGCCTTTTGATGTTTTTTTTTTGTGTGTGTTTTCATGTTATGTGCGCTCGAGATCTTCGGACGATTTTGGCGTCTTATAAGAACAACTATTATCCATATCAATTTAGACAGATTGAGATGAACACTGCTACAAATTTTGACTGACTATACCAATTATTATCACAAACAAAAACTTTTGATGTGGGCAAAACTGAGTAAAAATGGAGGTAAAGGCCAGACATAACCTTTAAAGCTGTCTAACTTTTAGGCTACATTCCCTCACATACACCTATAATTTCTTTTTATTAATATAAAAAAAAAAAGAAAGTAACCTGGATACTACTTCCCATCAAATGCTTCAGACTTGAACAAAGAACATATTGGTTTGAATGGGGAGGCAATGAAGCTACATGTATTTCTGTGGGAAAGATCAATCCAGCTGACACAGATTTTGAGAACATCTTGAGAAAACCTGTGGATTTTTTCAAATGAACATTTTATCACCTTTTTTTTAAATCAAATTTTTACTCTACCATTGACTAGATTGTCCAATTACAGGTGATTCCTCATACACTCTCAAATTGCCATTTGCCGTGGTTTGGGTAATTTAAAATCTACCAAACCTGTGGCAATATTCCTATGAGTACTGTGATGAGGCAGAGTCTTTTGCTATTACCAAGCTGTTGAGTCAACTTGAATGCCATGTGAATCATCAGCTTTCAAGATTCATTTGTGTTCCAGGAAACTACAAAGAGCCTATACTCTATTCAGTGTAAGGTCTAAACCAAGGGGGTGAAACCCATTCAAAACCATCGTCCGTGCTGGGCGCTGACATTTTGAATATTCACGGAATAATTATTATTTTGGGTGCTTGTATACACACATAATGTCCCATTCGAGACAACAATGCGCCAAAATATCAGTTGTTTGGATGTTGGGTGCTGACTTGGGTGGTTAAATTTTTGTGTCTACCCATGGCCACACATACGAATGAAATGACACATCAGTCGTCTTGATTTAAATAAACGCCTCTGAATACATCTTTTCACCTAACGCTCATTGCATTAAAGAAAAAGGTATCTAAACAATGACCAGATACACATTATTCCACCTGGCCACCTCTACACATAATTAATTTGTATACTACCGTTAGTGTATATGCAAGCGGGCACCATTGTGGAAGAAGCGGAGGCAGCCCATTGCTTTCTATTTTGGTACTCTATTTTTCCTTTGGTCGGCAAAACATGTGAGACGGTGTATTTCTAAAGTACGTAACGTTTTGCCTCTCTATCTATTAGAACCTCTTTGGGTCTAACATAAAAGCATGCATTTATCACTCATAAGATTACATCAGTGGAAGATATTCCAAGTCATGGGACATGCACTATAGCTTCTATCGGGTATTTTACTCTAAGATAGCATTATGACCTAGGTCTCCTCTAGTGTTCACTCAATGTACTTATCAAGTCATGTTCCATCTTACAGCAAACACACTATGGTTGCATGTGTCATCTTCACTGCACAATGTAAAAGTAATGCAATCATTTTTGGAAGCAGAGCTGAATATTTCCAATCATTATAAATGAAATCTTATTGGTCTTTACTATTCATGTTCATCTTTTTCCAATTCTAATAATAAAACCACCAGTACAGAGAGAGAGAATGCACCCTGTGCATTGCTTATATGCTACCTACTGAAATTGTATTCCTTTCATTTTTTCCTGAGATTCATGGCCTGTTCATGAATAGCCTCGTCCCCTCCATAGGACCCCCCCTCCCTCCCCCGATTTTACAAGAAGTGGTCGGAAGAAAGCTACTATTATTCTCATTTATCCTGTGAAATTTAGCAATCAATATGTTTTGGTTTGGATGTTATGAGCAAAAACATGCCCTACTTTGGTCAACCAATATTAGTCTTGTGCACTTATATGTGACTTACAAAATCACGTTTTTAATGCTTATCAAAACGGATTGAAATATCGGCGAGAAACTTTTTACAGATGGGTAATTGTAGTCAAGATTAGAGAACTTATTTAATGACATGGGGCCCCCCCCTTTAAATATCATTCTCATGTTTTTCTGCTAAAATATGAGACCTACTAGTGCATGTACCCATAATTATAATCCCTATTTCGGGTTGCTCAATACGGAAGGGCCAGAGGAATGCCAACATGTTGAAAGTGCCCTAACTTAGGGCCAATACCCTGAAATTTTCATGTTTCCTGTTATATTTTAGAGCAGTCGAGGGCCAAAATTCAATGGTTGGCGGTCCGGATTTGGCCCGTGGGCCACCTATTGAGAACCCCTGCCCTATTTGTTCAAACCCGATTTGTGAAATGGGTGGTTTTTCTATTTTCTATTGTCTTCTGATGAGCACCAACAAAGTTACAACTGTGTGGTCTTAGGGCTGGGGTAAACATTTTATAGATTAGAGGGTCTATGAAACTACACAGAATCCGAGAGGGGTCCAGAAAGCACATGTTCTTGTACAATAATGAAGTGCAGTGTAGTTCCCGGGTCTGGGCGCTCCTCCTCAAATCGTATCCCACAGCTCAATCTTTTGCCCCAAATGAACAATTACTTCCACTTGGCTAATTATATTTAAAATCATTTAATAAAGTTCCCACTCCCACCAGCTTTCAAGAGGACGTGAATCCATTCTAGTCACAGCCCTGCAGCTTGTTCTGAGACTCAAACCGACTGGCTCTATTACTAAACTTGCATCACAGCTGGCTGGGCAGATGGACTTCCACAAGTCCTCCTTCTCCAGGTCATTGTCCCTCATTTAAACCTCTCTGCTGCAGAAAAAATGGCGCTGGCTTCAGCTAACAAGTCTTGATTATGATATTTCCCATGACGTGAGCATAACCCAGTCTGATCTTTTAAAATCAAAAACGGATTAAGTAGCATTCTGGTCGGGTATTTTTTGATGGATCAAACGACTAGCGTCACAGGATAATGTGTGCAGGTGGCAAATTGCGTACTTGATGGTGGGAACATGTAATGTTATGCGCCTCATAAATTTATAAGCTACTACATGGGCTTTCACAATTCTGTCTAATTTGGCAATTTACGTATAGAATGAGTTGATTATTACTTTCAGTTGACACCCTTCATGGTCACACACACAATTTATTCACTGGATACCTCTTCAAGGTATTATCTCAGCCTCCAAAACAGTCTGGGAAAAGATGATTAAATTCAGGATTTAAGACCTCCTACCTTTAATCAAAAGATACGTATTGAACATTACCTGGACCAAACACTAACACCAGGAACAATAGATTTTTAAAAATAGTCTGGGGCCCAAACCACCCTTTTTACCTGAACCGCAAAATGTAGCGTCCGCACAATTTTTTTTGGCTGTGTCTGCATCTGAAGACTACTGATTGAGAAACTGAGGGGTGCCAAAATTGCACTCTTGAGCATTTTGAAATAGCCAAGATGGCTGCCCAATGGCCGCCACCACAAAATTAGCAATAACTCATCTTCTAAAGCAGCAGCTATAAGATTAATTCCTTGTGTCTTGTATGGGTTTTTGGTGTCAATATTCCAATCTGTACTTCTTTTTAACACTAAAGGTCCGTTCCCTATACCCAAAATACCGAAATCCAAGATGGCCCCAACCACATAATTGTAATTACAATAACTCCGCTTCCTACAAAGCTAATACAATGATGATTTATGTCTTTGTATAGGTTTTTGGTGTCAAATATTCAAATTTGTACTTCTTTTAATACTTACCTTCCATAAAACCAAAATCCAAGAGTGGCTTCCAAAATGGCCAACAAATTAGCTGTCACAACTTTGCCTTAGCTGTAATCTCACTCCGAAGTACATAAATTATGGTTTTGTAGTGTCTTCAATTAGATTTCAATGGTCAACGTGTTCAACGTGTTATCATTATTTTGACATCAGGAAACTCATGCTTGCTTAGCACAATTCTTTATAAAGAAGCTCAAACTTGCATTGATCCTGATCTCAATCCTGATCTCCATCCAACTGGTTTGATCGATAGCGTTTTGGTAGGATATAGCCCTGAGTTGGTTAATCGATAAGCGTTGCTATAGATTAAGCACATGAATGAACATTAATAAGTTTGGCCAGATGGGTTTAATCATTCAAAATAAACCAATATGGTGACAATGGCTTTAAGCAAGAACAAGTAGATTGGGATTCGTTTCTTCAAACACAGAACTAATCTTTTGAGGTTTGATGACATCACTCGCTGTGGATGTTAAAAAATCTTCTGTTACGAGTTATGACAATACCAACTTCCATGTTGAGGAATAGTGTGATCTGAGGATAACAGACCAAGTCGACCAATGAAGAAAAAAGCTACAGATAGAGCATCACTCAGCCAGAAGTCATCGTCATGACGGATGTGTTATTCTCTGGATTATCCACAGGAAAGTACATGGAAAATACAAGACTGTGTCGGGGTTTTCCTCATGTACATCCAAAAAGGCTTAGCAACGCAGATGTCTCCCTGATCTTTGATCGCTACTTTGAGTGTGAGTATCAAGGGTGCACAAAGAGCGTTGCGCTGGAAATCAGGTCAGTGGACAGCACCAGCTTAGCCGAGTTGCCCTCTTCCACCACACAAGTCATTCTTTAATGTAAAAACAGTACAGCTTATCGACATCATTTTGTCAACACCTGCTGCATAACACTGTCAAGAATCACACCAGCTCTGCATACAGCGACTGTGCTCTCGCGACCTTTCGGTTGACAACGCTGCTAAACTCTCCGATCAGCTCCCCATTCAACATATTACAGACATGGAACTGTCTGCTAGATGCTGCAAGACCAGACCAACTCACTATACACCTATTACGAACTACACATTGTAGCAATCTTCCACGCAAGGAATGGGTCCCTTAAACCGGATCGCACAGGAGTCGGTCGCTTCACAGCAATATGCACGATGGGCTGCACCATCTCCAACCTGCCATGCGCTCTCCATCACAGACGCGGATTCTTATTCTCATTAGTGCCCTACCTTTCGTCCCCCCGGTGGATCTAGACTTCTCAAACCCCAACCAATCAACGCCCACCGTCTACACAGACAGAGCGTACAGTCGTACATCGACTTATTGTGACAGAATCTTCATTTGAGTAGAAATTATCTTTCCCTAGATGCATCCACATTGGAAGGCTAAGCTTTTGACACTCTAGTGAAAGCCATAATCAGAGCAAACATAACAGTCCATGATGTTTCACCTTATATTCACCAGTAAAAACAAAGGAGAGAGAACAATAAGAATGAGAAGGATACCCCAGTAATAAGTTTCCGGTTCATTGGTTGAGAGGCATCTTTGGAGTAGTCTACCCCAATTCAGGAGGAATTTCTGCGCCTTTATCCCTATTGAAGTTGTTATGGGTAGACTAATGTAGGGTAGACTTGATGAGTTTCCTTTCAGTCCAATTGATGTTCCTGTGCAGAATTTTAGTCGTGTCCCAGTCATGTTATTTGGTCGTTCCACACAGTCTCGACGATAGCCGCTTTTTGTGTGTTGCCCTTCCTGAGTTCGCTTTCTGTGTTTTCGTCGTTTCTCTTTTCAATGATCTGCCGGTTTCACCCAATGTACACTTTGTCACATGATCCACAGGAATTAGAGTAGATAACTCGAGGTTGGAGTTCCTTGGACATGGTCTTTAGGGTGTACAGTTGTTGTCGTAGAGTGTTAGTAGGTCTTAAAATACACCCGTAGAATTCTTCTTCTGTTTTTCTCCTTTGCCTCCGCCCCTACCGCTAGCCAAGGAGTTAAACAACATGACCTACACACTTCACTCTGCCGTAAAGACCAGACCCAATGTAAAAGACACCGTGATTTTCGCTACGGTTCATATCTACTCTTACCCCAAGACTCATAGATTGCTCGTATCCTTGATGTAGAATCGCTATTCACATCTGTTCCTCTGAAGGAAGGCATTGACATTACCATGGACCGTACCATCAAAGATGACGTGACACGATTGACAACATCCCTCGCAGCGCTGACTAGAACCGGAGATGGAGTTTTGTTTGACTAACACTACTTCATATTTGTAGGCGACCTATACTCCCAAACTGATTGGCTAACGATGTGGTTTCTTGCGTTTCCTAACCAGTGGCTAACCTGTTTCGTAGTACTTTTTGAGCAGAAGCCGTCTGATGCACCTAATCCACCGCGCATTGAACGTTTTGTGGACGACACTTTCTGTGTTAATAGATCGAGACCATTTATCGCCTTTCTTTGACCACCTCAACAGTCAAGGATGCCATCACATTCACTCATGAAAGGAACCAACGGACAGATCTCATTCATCGATTTTTGGTTAAGATGAAACCTGACCTTATTCTTGACATGACTATCGCAAGAGACCCACACCGACCAATCTTGAATTGATCGCTGTGTCTGTGAATCTGACCCCCATGCATTCAGGCAAATGTGATTTTCTGTGAATGCAAGAAGGTGGCAAACTTGTCAAATAAAGTCACTTTAAAATTTTAAATATGATCAGCTGACTCAAAAAAAAAAGGGGTGATTTTTTTCAAGAAAAACTGATAAGAAGAAACCTGAGAATAATTTGCCAAAATATTTTTTTATCTAATTCGTGTTATTTAATTTTATTTTGGGCAAAATTACACAACTTTCTTATGTCAACGTGGGCTTCATTTTTGTTTGAAGTGTGTTCCAAAGAGGAGTTGAAATGTGGATATGTTATGCTATTATCTTCAGACTTGATGAACAAGTTGCCAATTAAGACTACATTTCCATCTAAACTTGTGTTTTATCCTTTATGAAGCTATCTCCATCATTTTATTTGAATGTTTTTCCAAAAGACCACTGTATTACGACATTGTGCATCACTTTATATTTTAAAATGGCTTGGCAAACTAGGACTACCTTATATGACACTTGTGGAAAATTTATATTTGCCAACTTCCCTTTCATTACACTTTTCCATCATTTTCATAGTTGAACTCTTGTCAAATATAGAATACCATTTATGAAAAATGCACGACATCTTTGTAATTGGATATGTTGCCAACTTTTAGACTCTCCGATCATGACAGAACTACTTTTTGGTACTTTCGATAGTTTAACACTTTGCCAACTTCGAACTACCGTATGATGACAACATGTACATCATCACCATACATGATGCTTTGTTACCTTACAGTAAACCATAAGTAAATTTTGTGCATTATATTCACAGTTAAATGGCTAACTTAAGACTACCTTTTTGTCACTTTTGCTCATATGAATATTTGAATGCTTTTGCCAAATTGGACAAACGTGTGCATTCCGTACACCTGCATGCCATACCACTCTCACTTTTATGTAAAGAACACTGTAATGCTTTTCAAAGATTGCAAAAGTGAATTATGATTACCCATAAACCTAAAGAAAGACACCACAATTACAATCGAATTAGCTTCAAGAGCTGAGACATTGCTTATTATTATGTGTGTGATGGCGGTCATCTTGGATTTCGTTATAGGGAATCTTCATGTTAAAAGAAGTACAATTGATTCACGACATCAAAAACCATACAAAACACAAGAATCATGCTTAAAGCTGCTTTAAAAGCTTAGGCTATTGCTAATTATAATGTGGTGCGCCATCTTGGATTTCAGTTAGGGAAACTTTGGTATTTAAAAATAGTACAATTTGAATTCAGTGACACCAAAACCCATGCAAAGACAATAGAATCATCTTTATAGCTGCATTTTAGAAGCTGAGTTATTACTATTTTATGTTGTGGCGGCCATCGTTGGCGGCCATCTTGATATTTTTCAAAATCTCAAGGGTGCAAATTTTGGCACCCCTCAGTTCCTCAATCATAGGTCTTCAGATGATAACAGCCAAAAAATTGTGCGGACCTATTTGGTTTTTAGTTTGGCCCCAGACTAAAAGGAAATTGTCTTTGATACAAACAATAAATACCATCTGTTGAGTGGTTAAATTGCACATGATTTTATTTGTGGCAATTTCACAATTTGCGATGAGTGCAAAATTAAAACTTACACAAAACATCTAATTGGCAGCATGTTAAACAGTGCATTTCATGAGTCCTAGTAATTTTGTTTATGTTAATAAATGGCCCTGTCCTCGCTATAGACGCATTCCCTTGTTATAAAAATACATTGTTTGATCCTTTTGCATCACTGCAGTTAATAGCTAACTAAAATATCTTCAGAAAACATTTTAGCATGTGAGCAGTTAAATGGTTAAATCATAATATTAATGTGGGTGAACCATCCGAAAGTCGGGAGAAAAACATTTCAAAACCATTTTAACAGATTATCCATAAAAATCTTTCAAATCAATGTTTTTTCTTATTGTTACCTTTCTTTAACTGTATGTTTTGTATTTTACTTATTCTTACTATACACTTGCTTTTTATCTAAGTATGTACAATTTCCGTATTTTTTCCTGGGAAAATGAGTATGTCCGTATTTCGCATCATTTTCCGTACAGAATACGGGATCCGTACTAGCTGGCATGTCTGAATATAGAGAGTGACTCCCACAGCATACTAACCGTGCACAAATCTCAACATAAAGAAAACTTGATCGATGCATGTCATAACAACCGATGACTATTGCTTCAACCAATTGGCAGGGCTGTCTATTCTTCCCCAAAAGATGACATGAAAGGTATTACAGCGAATAATGCGAGGCATCGAAAAAATGTGAATGCACTTTTTAAACTTGTCATCAGGGTATAAGTGGTCACAGGTCTCATATAACTGGCTTTAATGTAGAAATAAACCATCAAAAGTGAAAAAAAATGAAGTATTTGAGGAAATTTGTCATACCATCTCCCGGAAATAGACATACCGCAACTGCGTTTCAAAATCTGCACTAAACAGCTGATTGCGGTTTACACCAATACAGAATAACCAAGATCAATAATGTTTGTGTTTGATCATGGTGCACAATCTCACGTACGAAGCTGTGATATTCACCGGAAGGCTTTTTTGATCTCTCGTCGGAATTTTGATGTGCACGTTAGAAATTACAGAATCAGAGGGGTAAAAGGTACTGCCTTGTCTTTATCACGGTTTCAGCTAAAACCTTGCAGTTCTGTTCACATATCCCTGCCAGTAACAAAAATATAAAAATAATGAATTTTGATGCTTTTTCGATGTTAGGATTAGAATCCACAGCTTTTACTCCCAGATTATCCACACATTTCCAGTTATACCATTCCATCCCACACTACCTAAATTGATTCCGTTCATTCCTTTTGGCAAAATAATATTCACCACTTCCTTTCTTGATTTTCATCATGCATTTTCACATGAAATGGTAGCAAAATCCTACAAATTTTCCCTCAAAAGGGCAAAAATTATCCCAACCCTAGAGCAGAATCAGGAATAGATACCCCCGACATTGCGATAAGATGATAGTAATATTCAAAAATGATCACTTATACCTTTACATATAGCAACTTGACAGAGATAATTACCTTTGCCCAAAAATTTCTATAGGTTTTTAAAAATAAAGTTTCAGCAATTTAATGCTTTCACGAACTCCCTACATGTCAAATTCATACCATCATGTTCCATATTACAAAATTCCTCTCAGCTATAACATGTCACAACAGTTTCTTCAAAACTTCCTTAGACACCTCAGCGACATTACATATGTACACTATGTCTTACTTCTCATCATATAACCCTGCAAATTGCATTTTTTGAAATATGTTTTATATTCCCCATACATCTCCTGAAATACAATAGGATTTAATTTTTCATGGCCGTGCTTGCTTTTTCATGAACATATTTTTACGATTAGCAGTGTAAGTGTTTACTGATGCCTATTTTGTTTGAGATCTGCTAAGGTACGTGGGAGCTACGCCCTAACACTGCAGGCTATATATTGTGAGGACTTTCCAGATCACAATATACTACACCAACTTTCATCATACTTGCACTTCCATAGACCACAAACTACCACAAAATTTGATTGTGGTATATTGTTGTATGGCTTAGTAGTTCGTTAAATCATAACTATACCAAATTGAGTCACTCATCATATACCACAAGACCCACAGTATAAACACCAACAAGCTGCACCATAGCCCACAATGTACAGGGCTGATAAGAGTATTTGTGCGGGCCCAGGGAACCTTGGTGTTATAGGCTTGCATGGCGCGGGTCGGGGCGGTATGTACGTGCATTGTACCACACTTTATATGACAATGATAAGATCACATACCACAAACTACCACAAAATATGTGTAAGGTTCTGTAACTATCGTATACCACAATAATACCACACTATACCACTGTGTGGTATTTTTTGTGGGTCTAGGCCTTGTACCCGCGTGTTTCGCACGAGTGAGGGCTAGTACTTTGGCTGTAACTAGAAAATACACTTTTCATTTTTGTTTGGCCACTGTCAGATGTTTTTAACCTATTGAACCAATTATGATAGAAATATGTGGTAATATTTCGTCAGAGTGCGCCTTCCGCAAGTAGTTTTCCGATGAGACCTTTGGAGTAACGAAATTAGACTTTTTGATGGACACAATTTTGCCGTTTTGTCACAGCTGCTCGCTTTGGGCATTTGGGATTGTGAAACAGTACTTTATGGATGTCGTACGGGCATTTTCTCTACGGCATTCTCGGTCCCCTTGACATTACAAAATCACCTCTTAAACCTTGTTTCATCATCTTTGTACTAATTAGCTAATTTAGAATAACTGAATAAATTAGGTTGACTACTTCAAATCTGTCGGGGCATGGATTAACCCCCCCCTCAACATTGTAATTTCCATAACGTCGTTAAGATTTAAATATACGTGTGAATCTTTTGTCTGTAATCATCCGATATGCATTAGAGCGCCCTTCCTACCATTAAGTTCTTTTTGAAAATGACGAGCACTCGGGTCACGCCCGATGTTGATGATGCCGATATGAATTCACCGTTGCTTGTTAGGATGGGCATTTCCTATCCCCCCCCCCCTATTTACGTCCAATACAAACATTGGTACATATGTACTTCTGAGTATGTAGTACGTCAATACATTGCCAAGTACCTAGTAGTCAAATCAAAATAAAGCTTTTGTTTTTTTTTCATAACACGAATCTATGCACAATGACCAAATAAACCAAGGCGAGTTCTTGAACCACAAATGTCCCCCGCTCGTCGCGTAGTTAAAAGGAGGAAAAGTCACATAACTTATAGATCAAGAGGGCGGATTGTGATGATAATACCTTGGAAGGCCCAGATGACCTTGAAAAAGTCTGGTATCAATGTTTCCTAACACCACACCAGGGGTGGGGTGGGGGGGTGATTCCATATCCACGCCCATACAACCATTTGTAGTTGTTTGACCTTGGATGGCCCCACCTGACCTTGAAATGACCTTGAACATTTTCCGCACTGAATATTGACCGCAACCACCAAGTTTGCCCACATCTATTACATGTTTAGGATTTGACTTGAATGACCCGCATGACCTTGAAATGAACCTTCAAAATTTTTCGGCCCTGAATATTGACCGTAAAAAAAACCCACCAAGTTTCATCATCCTATTACAATGTTAGGGATGTGACCTGAATGACCCGCATGAACGTGAAATTACCTTCAAAATTTTCGGCCATGAATATTGACCGCCACCACACCCAGTTCATCATCCTACCACAATTGACAAGGGTTTAGCAATTTTTGACCACATTTGACCTTTGACCCATGGGCACTATGGACCAGTCTCCGAACTCAGTCGCCGCCACTAAGCGGCATATGTGCAAAGATGGACACCCATAGTTGCTTACAACAAAAGATATCGTGTTGACACGGTTTATAGCAATTATAACCCTATTTTACCACATTTTTGACCTCATTTCACCTTTGGACCCATGACACATGACCACTTCGGATCCCACCCAGGCATACTCGAGATACCACTATGTTGCGAAGATGGACACCTGCACTTGCTTAGTTCCAAAGAATTGTGTGGGACACACACAACACACGGATGGGGAGCAGTTATATAAGTCCCCCTTCGCCAACAAAGTTGGCGGGGACCAATCACTGCAGTACCAAAAGAAGTGAACAATTAGGGAGATGTTTGAAAGGTCAATAATTTGCTCACCACTGCGGGCTGATGATCTGCTCAGCTGATTCCCCATCCATGCAATTAATATGTTAGAAACTAGAATTGTTTTGATAATACTCACTGAACTGTTAGTGGCGGGGTTCTAGACTACTTCACAAGCTGGTTGTAAAGTCTTTTGATACTCAGGGACAAAACAGAGGGTACGGTTTTGAATCACTCCCATGCATTGCAATGAGCCTGTACTGTATTGTACTGTACTAAACACATGTCAGTAGTTTAGGGATAAAAAGTAGCCGTTTTGGACACAGCCTGCTCGATTGGGCTATTTGGGGAATTGAACAGTAATTTATGGAATTCGTACGTGATTTTCTACGGCAGTCTCAGGTCGCCCCTCTGACATTACAAATCACCTCTAAAACTTGGTTCAAATCAATCTTTGTAATAATATACTAACTATTCTATACTGGAATATTATTGACTACTTCAAAACATCTGTTCGGCGGCTAGTGGATAACCCCACTGCAAAACATTGGTAATTTCCAATAACAGTCGTTAAGATTTAAAGTATACGTGGAATCTCTGATCCTGTAATCATTCGATTACATGCACTAGAGCGCCTCCTCTTTAAATAAACCATTAAGTCTTTGAAAATGACTAACACTCGGGTTACGCCATAATGGATGATGCCGATTATGAATTTCACCGGTTGCGGTTAGGATGGGCATTTCTAAGCCCGTCCCCGCCCTATACGTTCAATACATTGTACATTATTACTTCTGACGTAGGGATACGTCAATACAATTGCACAGTATCCTAGTAGGTCAATCAAAATAAAGGCTTTTGTTTTTCATACCGAATAATTGCACAATGACCAAATAACAGAACAAGGCAGGTTCTTGAACCACAAAGGTCACCCCGCGCGTCCGTCGGTAGTTAAAAAAAGGAGGAAAGTAAAATAACTTATAGATCAAGGGAAGATTGTGATGATAATACCGTGGATGGCCCCAGAAGACCTTGAAAAATTCTGGGATCAATGTTTACTACATACAACAACACCCACCTGGTTCCATGACCATACAACCATTTGTAGTTGTTTGACCTTGGAATGGCCCCACATGAACTTGAAATGACCTTGACATTTTCGGCACTGAATATGACGCAACCCACCAAGTTTTCATCATCCTATTACTACTGTTTAGGGTTTACCTTGAATAACCCCGCATGACCTTGAAAATGACCTTCAAACTTTTCGCCATGAATATTGACCGCACCCACCAAGTTTCACATCCTAACCACAATTGGACAAAGGTTTAAAGCATTTTGAACCACTTTGAACCTTTGACCATGCACATGACCCGTCCTCCGAACTCATTCGCCGCCTCTTAGCGACATATGGTGGAAAGAATGGACACCCTCAGTTCTTACAACACAGACATCTTGTTGACAAGGTTTATAGCAATTTAAACCCTATTTTTACCAACCACATTTTTGACACTCATTTGTACCTTTGAGACCCATTACACATGAACCCACTTTGTATCCCCCCAGCGCATACTCGAGATAACATCTATGTTGCAAGATGGACACCCGCACTTGCTAGTTCGCAAAGATATTGGTGTGGACAACACACCCACACCGGGGATGGGGAGCATTTCTATAGTCCCCCCTTCGCCAACAAAAGTTGCGGGGGACCAATCAATGCAGTACCAAAGTGAACAATTAGGGAGATGTGGTTGAAAAGTTCAATAAGTTGCTCACCACTGCGGCTGATGATCGCTCACGATCCCCTCACATGCTAATTAATAATGTTAGAAAACATAAGAAGTGTTGTTGATAATACTCACTGAACTGTTAGTGGCGGGTTCTAGACTACCTTCACAAGCTGGGTGTAAATCATGGATACTCAGGGACAAAACAGAGGGTACGTTGTTTGAATCAATCCCACAATTCATCAATGAGCCGTCTTTATTGTACTGTACTAAACACATGTCAGTATTGGGATAAAAGTATCCCAAGTTTGAGAAGGTACACAAGCATTTTCATGATCCTTGCTAAAATCTTAAAATACAAGGTTTGCAGGCTAAAATGAGAATTTTAAAGTCAGGTTTTTGGTGTTAAGAATAGGATTTTTACCTTATTGAGGTGTATTTTCCAAAACGTGAATTTGTAGAAATGGGCCAAACCTCTTTCAAAAAAGCCACATAAAAAACCAAAACTAATCAAAATTAGATTACAGTTACAGACCAAACCACAAGCTGATTTAGGCACTTTAATGTCGCATCCGACCGTCGTTCCTCATCCGTTATTCAACAAAAACAAAAGCATAACTAACCCTTACAGTGGGAGATGATTCTTTCAGCTCCAATTGGTTTTTCAGAATAAGAAAATATTCCCTTGACAACAAAAAATTAGAATTTTGTCCTCAAAGATTTCCCCATTTGAAACACAATGGGTGACGCTAAAATGGGATTTCTTTGCCTCCTCCCTCCCCTGCATTGGTGGGAATGACCTCAATGCACCTCTGGGGACAAAATATTAATGTCAATTGAATTTATGGTTATTTACACTGAAGAAAAGTGTCTGGTCTGCAACCTTCTGAATGACCTTTTGTGCCCGTCCGTGGGAGAAAATCCGACGCGTACTACAATCCCCGGCTAGAGACGAATTAAAATAACACTCGCCTCAAAGGAGTGTTTTTTAATTTAAACGATTTTCCTTCCCACCAGCATTTTTTTTTTATAATTTTGCACAGATGGACATTTGTTTTTGAACGTATGTATTGGCTTAACTCAAAGACCATGTTATTTTCTGTCAGAACTTTATAGATAATCAACTTGAAAAAGGCAAGGAACAAATGGTCAAATTCTGCATAAATCAGTACGTTGAATCTGCAGTAAGGCATTTACATTTTTGTAGTTCAGATGGTGTGCCATGGCTTGACAAAGTGGGTAAATTTGGGAAGCGCCTTCCCAGGAAAGTTGGCCATTGGAGGGAACTTGGCTATTTGGAGGGAACGTTAAAGCATAGATATGGGAAATCTGTGAGAAGTGCGACTATCTTCCCGGGAAATTTTTACTTTTTTAAAAACCCTCCCATGTCCAGATCGGAGGGATGCATATAGGGGAGGCTTTGACGAGAATGATTAAATAAAATACCACTTTCTACAGTTAAAAATACAGTGTTCCCTGGAATTCCATGTGTCACCTACAATCTCAGTTTTGTGAATGGAGGTCAAAGGTCACTTGGAATCATCAGAGGTCAACAGTGTACCTCACATGAGTCTTTGGGCAAGTGGGTTTTTCCGCTGAGTTTAAGTTAATTGATCAATTAAAGAGAATGAGAACAATAAGCACAGATTAAAGGTACAAGGTACATTTCCATTCCCACACAAAATACAAATAATAGCGTAAAGTGGACATATTGGTACTTGCATTAAGCATTAAAACAGTTTTACTAACACCTAGAATTTATAATAGAAGGGTCTTGTTTTAAAATTCCAAAGTTAGTGTCATTTTCCACTTCCAGCCTTTTCCCTTCATCTCAAGGCAAAAACTTCATTTCAAATTTAAATGTATGTCGCACGAGTAAATTGAGAATTTTTATGCAATTATAACATATTTTCATGAACACTGCACCGGTCACACACACACACCCTGGGAGGGCACATGTACAACACATCATAGACATATGGCCATTTCACATCAGTGGTTAACTTTCAGTTTGTGACACTTATGATAATGGACTTCACTATTCAATGAAAGAATTAAAGATATTTTGCTGTTAAACTATCCTCTAATGGGCTAGCTCGCTAGCTTAACCAACCTCCTTACTTTATATTCTTTGGATTTGGTGGCCATTTATGTGGCCAAAATTGGTAACTTCCGGTTGTATCCCAAATTACATCTCTTTGTACTCAGCACAATCAAACCTACCAGTTGTCGGAATTGTTGCATTTCAATATATTATTTAAACAAGGCGAAACTCGTATTTACGCTATGCGAAAGTATGTACCCGCCGAATGTTGCGATCCCTAACATGTGATAATGCAATTTTTCAATACCCCTAACCTACCCCCTCCCAATACCCTGCAAACACTCCGCCACCCCGCTCCCCAACCCCCCCTCAAAACCCCACCCCTCCCCAACACCCCCCATACTCCCCCACCCAACCCTAACCGCTACATCCCCCACCCACCCCCCGCACACAACCCTACCCCCTCCTTAACACCCTCACACCCCAACCCTACCCGCAATCTCCTATAACATGCCCTCCCTTTCCCCAAGCCCCCCCCGCCACCCGCCATTGCCTTTCGCCCCCACCCCGTCAACCCCCCTCCATTCCCCCTCCCCAACCCCCCCGCCCCTCCCACCCCTCCCCCCCCCCTTCCCCCGCCCCCAGGCCCCTCCCCAACCCCCCCGCCATCCCTACACCCCCTCCTCCCACCCCCTCCCCCCCCCGCCACACGCCTCCCTCCCGCCCAACCCCCTTCCCCCCACCGGCCTCAACCCCCCCGGCCGCCCCCCCGCCGTCCCCACCCCCCCAAGCCCGCCCGAAAGCCTCCCCCACCCCCGCCGCCCACCCCTCCCCCCCCCCACCTCACTCCTCCCCAACACCTCACCCCCACAACTTAGCATAGTACTGCTCATGTAGGAAGGAATTTTGCCTATCCGATGTAACTGTTTTAGAGATACAGCAATTGCGCATATTAATTACTCATTTTGCATACCTAAGCCTCATTATCACATACTTTCAATTGGCAACAAAGATGTGCCCCATGATGGCTATTGCATCGCAGGAATTTCGAGTATCCAATGTACCATTTTCAAAAATATAGCAGTCCGGCTGATTTTTTGCCTATTAAATTATCTCCATTTGCATACTCAATTTGCCCCGAAATACGCCAAAATCATAATCAGTTCAAGAACTCTTCAGCTCTGTTACTTCCAACCAAGTTACATCATTACGCCTGACGGAACTCCAGAAACTTGTACAACAAGCCTTGCAGGAAATTCTCATAAATTATGCAAATTAATAATTAGCATATTTTACTGCCACAATCTCATCAGGCAGGGTCAGAGAACTCATCAACCCGCTTCTTTCCACCAAGTTACATCATTGGTTGTCGCCCTTACACGGAACTCCAGATAAATGGTATAGCAACATGGGTTAACATTTTTGTCACAGACTGACTGACGAACGAACGGACGTACGAACGGACGACGGACGACGGACGCTGCTCATTTCATATTCCCCCGTTCGACTCGTTCGGCGGGGACACATTATGCATGAAAAAACAAAGAAAATAAAAAGAAATTTACCCCATTTTTTCCTCATAAAATTGTAAGCTACAAACCCAATTTACACATGAGAGGTATCATTTTAAAAGCTGATGATGGCTGGTTTTGATGCAACCAAAATCTCAACTTGACATTGAGCGACAACTGGCAGCGTTTTGATGTGATGTGTCAATTTTTTCTCAACGCCTGTACTTTTCCCCTGACATTGAATTCCCAGTTTTGTTTTTACTATATTATATAGACAATTGTCCAACCTATATGGCTATTTTTTGGTTTTCCACATTTTTCTTTGCTTCTCATTTCCCCGAACAGTCGTTCAATTCAGGTTCGGAGGTACATTTTCCGTTAACAAATGATGCCATTTAGAACAAACTGGTACTCGCCCTTATTATTTAATAAAGAATTTCTCTCTGTTTTTTGGTGTATTGCACCAACTACCAGTATGACTTGCATTTATTTGCAAAAGAATTTTGATCCTCACCTCTTTAAGATTGTTGTGGGCGCATTCACATTCAATTGTTAACTTTTTCCTCCGTTGACATTTTCGTCACTTCCGCAACAATGAACGGATAGTGGTTTTATTTTTAAGATTATCAATGGCCATTTTTGAACTTCTTTTTAAAAAAAATGTTGAACATGCCTTAAATCTAAGCTTGAATAAAAGTTGTTAAAAATACACCAAACATATTTTCAAATTATACAACATTGCATACCTTCCTGTTAGCACACCCGTCACCTCCGAACACATTTGTCACTTATTTTCCGAAACATTAAGTTTACATCTCAGCTTTACTTGCTTAATAGAAATCTCTTGCTGCTGATATCCTCCTGTTGTAGTGATTAGTCGCGATGATCCTCATGATAGTATAACACGCACCAAGGTGCTGCACGATCACTTTAAAATTTCCCTGAGACGAAATTTTTTTGTCTCGGAGATGACAATAATTTTGTTAACATGTAATTGCTCATTTTTGGAGCTTGGACGGCCTACTGTGTTTGCTGGTGATGGGTTTTCACCTGGAAAGAAAATATTCAAATGATTAAAATGATTTATAACATACAGATTGAAAAATTTGACTAATTACCAAGTATATTCGTGTTTTTTGTAGCTTTTTTTTGTTTTGCCATTTGAAATAGACAGGATCCAGACACATAACATGTCTTTGAACAAGTAATGGTGCCTGAATTGTTTGTTGTGTAACTAAAATTCTGATTTCCCTTAAATCTCCTTAGACCTCCAAGGCTCTAGACCTCACAAAATACCACACCATGGTATAGTGTGGTATATTGTGTTATTATGTTACAGAACCTACATATTTTGTCTATTGTGGTATGTGATCTTATCATTGACATTAAAATTGTGGTACATTGACGTACATCCCGCACCCCGACCTCGGCGGTTGCAAAGTTCCCGGGAATTTTTCAGAGCGGAAAATTTCCTTGGAAATATTGGGAATTAACGGGAATTTAATGGTAATTTTAGGAACTTTCGGGAATTTTCGAAAACAATTTTGGAATTGATATACCAACTATAATTATAGGTCGTTTTGTTCAGATTAGGATATACGCTACAGGTACAACCAGTGAAATGCTACAGAAGCACAATACAGCAAAACAGCATGTTTTAAAACCAGGAAAATACCATCACTCTTTACAAAAACATACTGTTTGGGTCATTTGTTTTCTATTCTATCACTCACTGGTCTTGTTAGCTTATATCCTGTTAACCATATGCACCCACCTTGAGTTAACCTTCGATTAGGTGAGAAATATCTTCAAAATGTATAACTTTATTAAATGGTTTTGATGCTTTCCTTAACAAGCATGAACATTTCTGTGGAAATTCAGCCATGGAGGGGGGCACAAGCACTGCCAGAAGACCGACACCACCTGCCAGGCACCCCCCCCTAAATGAACGACCATTGTTTGTACAGTGTCTATGGAAGGGCCCAAATTCGATGGTTGACTGCTTCTTTAACCACATGGAACATTTCAGTGGAAATTCAGCCATGGAGGGGGGGAACAAGCCCCCTGCTCAGAACCGAACCCCCCTGCAGGGCCCCCCCCTAAATGAACTGACCATTGTACAGTGTCTATGGAGACGGGCCCAAATGTCGCCCCCGCAGAAAATGCATAATTCACAGGTCCCTAACGACAAAAATGTATTTAAAATCTGTTAAGTATAGTCCACCAGAAACAAGACCTGTATTTCCAAAACATTTTTGAGGTAGTGAATGGGAATCGCAGTTGACCCCGACAATTTGGCTAGATTTTTTTATCAGAGTGCCCTACTGATACCTTTAATAATTGGCCCTGTAGCAGTATGTCTATATTCTTATTTAGCACAAAACAGTACAAATTGAAAGGAAGGCCTCTACAAACAATGGTTTTTATTTTTTTTCCTGGGGAGAACTGTTGTTTTAAAATGTTTTAACTGAATAAATGCAAATTAAAATTCCCGAAAATTCCCAATATTCCCGGCCCTTCACAATTCCCTCCCGGAACGTTTCCGGGAAAGTTTGCCAAAATTCCCGGAAACCTTTCCACCCCTTTGCAACCCTAGACCCGCGCCATTTAAGGCAATAACACCAAGGTTCCCCTGGGCCCGTAACTTCTCTTGGCAGCCCAGTACATTTTGGCCTATGTGCAGCTGTGTTGTTGTTATATACTGTGGTAATAATTGTTGTATCTATGAGTTACTAACCACTTTGGTATGTTATGATTTGAACTAACACTAGCATATACCCCATATACCACAATCAATCTTTGTGGTTAGTTTGTGGTCTATGAAAGTGCAAGTATGATGAAGTTGTGTATATTGTGATTCTGGGGTAAGTCCCTCACAATATACAACGCCTGCAGGTGTTAAGGGATCAGAACTAAAATAGGTAGAAGCTTTGAAACCCAAACAACATGTTTGTGCATGTTTTAGAGAAAAATAACCCAATCTAATCCTTGTTGTTTCGGAGTGAACATTTCTTGTTAACATGCATATATACACATTATTGCAAGGCCTTAGATTGTGTTGTGCCATTAATAATTATTCAAAGTAACAAGTTTTAAACACAATATTTTTGTTATAACTAATTAGCGCTACTCCTTCAGGTCATTCCATGCCAAACAAAGAGTTCACCATACAGCTTGAGTTTTGCCATGACCTTGCTTTGGGCTTAATTCTAAGTCTGAGATCACCAACTAGAAATACATATTCCATCATTCGTTCTCACAGATGTTCTCAAATTTCACCATCACAACATCTGAGCAAAATTCAGTCATTTGCATTGGCAAAAAAAACAAGTTCATTTTAACAAAATGTAAATCTTAGCAACTAATCCGCACAAGGGCATTTACCCATGGTGAAACTGACAAACAGAATACTTGGACATTTTCCCTAAAATTCTCCTTGTACTGTGAAAAAACAATATTTAAATTTTCCATATTTTTCTTTTTTTAATATTTGCATAATTTCTATCTGCTGCTGTAGGGTCTTAAAACACTCAAAAACGTATTTCCTGCCTAATTGAACAATTCTAAATTTTCTCAAACAGCAGATTTTAAGCAGCAGCTCACCTTGGGAGCTTTCTGTCGACCTCGGCACAATCGCTGCTGCCTGTGCATTACTTTAACTTCACTGACCCATTAATAGAAATGGTAACTGCCCCTAGACCTTAAGTTTGTGATATTATGTTGCTTTAATGTTTTTGACCCTTACTTTTGAGATTGACTCCAATTGTGACTCTTGAGAATTCTACCTTTTATGAAATTACTGCGCTGTGCTGTGCCTACATGTATGATAAAGGGAAAAAAATGGTGACCCATGTGAAAAGTCACTAAAATTACCCAAACTTGACAGGACGGATGCATAATGCATAGCATGTACCAGAGACCTCTAGTTTTCTTGCATGAGTTTAATTGTACGTAAAAGTATGTATTGATTATCTTAAAGTATGTTGGAATTTTGTTTTGTGCTTTTTCATAGTTAATGTGTTAAGATTATTACATTTCCAGTTGACCACAAAATGAAAAACTTTACTATTTAAGTGCATTGTCTCTGCAAGTAAATCAGAAATTGACTTTGTATTCTGCACAGTTTCGTTTGAGCCATACCAACAATTTTGATTTGTACAAATGCCCCTCTAGTCATTGGAAATACTAGTATTTCCTTGGGGACACCCACAGCTAATGATCCATGCTGGTGAAGGGTCTCTAAATGCTCTAAAAATGTATTAACTGCATGTTTGTGCTCATCTACAGGTAAGAAATCTAAATTTTTTATGCCTCCTTAAAGTTAGGTTCCCTTATAAGGTGGCCTGATAAAAAAGAAGGCCACTATAAAAATAACCTGAACGGCTAGGGTACCACCAGGCAGGTCTTGAAAGAGACAAGATTTTTTTGTTTTTCATCAGATGAAGTATACTTTACACTAACTATATAGAGTTACATTGTATTATAAATGTTAAATTGGTATTGTATTTTTGCTCCCGATATGATTTGCCTATAATTTTATTTACAACAGTACAATGTTTACATATACCTATCATATACTATATGTAACTTGGACTAAATGTCAAAAACTCCTTTTTCAACAAATTAACAGTGATAGGTCTGGTTAGTATCCTCATGCAAAATAAAGTTCAAAGATTATATGCTTTATCGTTATATAATGCTGAGGGCATGATCTTTTTAATACGTACATGTAGTAGTGATTGGACCGAGCTCGTTTTAATATAGACGGAGGGAAAAATGCATTTGAAAAACCATGCAAATATTCAAATAAAGTAAGTGTACTTTCTCAGATGCAAAAGAATTAGAATACTCAAAGTACAATCAACACAAAAATAAAAAAGAAAGTGGGGAGGGGTAATTTTAGTATAACTTAAGGGTTCCCAACCTTTGAGAGGGCATCATTTTTCCTCCGGTCATACAATCATGCAGAGCATTTAAAAACTCTTCAGCAGAAATAATTCAGCTAGGTGATTCCTAGAAAAATTAAAGGGATCACCATTGAGGCTATAGTTTACAGGTGGGGGCAACATATCACTTGATCAATGGGAGTGGCCATGTCTCAAACAAATGAAGCAGGTATGCGATGGAATGTTAGGAATTTCAGCAAAGGTCTCATAGAATGGCATTAATTGCTTTGATGTCAACCCAAATGACTGAATTGTGCTAAGTCATAAGCTTCACAGGCCGCTATAGAGAAAGAACATGATTTTTTTTTTGATGATCTTGGACCTTGGAAATCAGAAGCTAGAAGCATGGGCAAAATGAAAAGCCAAAATCAAAGATGGTCAACTCCCGGTTTTGGCAGGAATGACCCTGCAGATCTTTTTTTATTTTATTTGTTAACACTGTGCAACACAATCACATCTTTTAAGAAACAAAACTTATATGAAATGGTGATCATGGCTATGATTTAAATAAAGACTCCAACAAAAAATGGAAATCAGAAATTGAAAATTTTTTATAATATTTAAAAAGTGTTCTTTGTATGACAACTAAGTAAAATATGACAAATTCAAGTTATCATGGTTCTTGGCGGCTGAGAAAATAATAAACCTTTCTCATTTGTGTAACAAATGTTGCCTCCAAAATGATAGTTTTTTACAAAATCATGGCCTCCAAAAAGATTTTTTTTACAAATATGGCCATGTAATAGCGTCTACACAAAGTTTGATGTTTTATGCCACTGTTAGTTTTTAGTTAAACAATGCTGTGAGAAGTGAGCACACCAAGTGTTTTTCTTATTATTTTTCTATTACAGCTTGTTCAAGTTCCATTTTGGCCTGCAACCTCTGTGTAATACAAGTGTACTGCATGCTTTTCTTTGGTCAACCTAAGGAATTCTTCCTCTTGTAAACTAGAATGAATAAGCTGTTTAAAATTCAAAATTATAACCAGCTTCTGTTTTATTAATCAACACAGGTCATGAAAACAATTTGTTAACATCTTTGTCACCTCCGAAACGACTGTGTATTTGCAAAGTTCTAAGAATTTTATACATGAAAATCTTTCTTAAAAAGTGCAATTTGTTTCAGGAAGTAACATTTGAAGAACTTTGCACAAGGAGTCTTACGTGGATTGTAATTTTTTACAACAAATGTTAGTTTCCCTGCAACATAGATAATACGTAATTATACAGTACATTTCACATTAGAATTTTGTTTGTTGTGACACCTTGCGAAGTCTATTTGTATCTCCTTATAATTAGAATGAATGAATATGTTGTTGCAATGCAAAATTAGAGTCAGTTTGTCAATTATTATCAACAAAAGCCATGGTAACATCTTTGTCACTTCCGAAACATGTTAACAGTGTTCGATTAGCACATGCACACATGCACATATGCATGTAGATTTTTCTGGTGCATGTAACTTTTCCACTATGCATGCAAACAGTGCATGTAACTTGTAAAAAATTTGTAAGCTTAGTAAAGTTCATTTGAATGACAGTGAAGCATCCCAAAAAGAATCTAGAAAAAATGATGATAAACTGGCTAAAAACAGTTTCATTTTCAGTAGGTCTGGCAAGTAGACAATGCATAAAGAATTTTTTTTTTTTGAATTTTGAAGTGCATGTAGGTTTTTTGGGTTACATGCACCAAGTGCATGCAGGTTTATTTTCCTAAATCGAACACTGCATGTTAACAATGTTAACTGTCACTTCCGAAACGACTGCAAGTGTAAAATTCAACTTTGTTAAGAATAAATTCAGATTTTTCTGCAATTTTGGTCAGTAATAACCCTCCTTTGAGAGATTTGTACAGGGAGCATGATGGGGATTGGCTCATGAAAACATATTTAAAAATTAAAAATTGTGAGTTTTTTTTTTTTTTTTTTTTTAATTTGTTAACATCTTTGTCACCTCCGAAACGACTGTGTATTTGCAAAGTTCTAAGAATTTTATACATGAAAACCTTTCTTAAAAAGTGTAATTTGTTTCAGGAAGTAACATTTGAAGAACTTTGCACAAGGAGTCTTACGTGGATTGTAATTTTTTACAACAAATGTTAGTTTCCCTGCAACATAGATAATACGTAATTATACAGTACATTTCACATTAGAATTTTGTTTGTTGTGACACCTTGCGAAGTCTATTTGTATCTCCTTATAATTAGAATGAATGAATATGTTGTTGCAATGCAAAATTAGAGTCAGTTTGTCAATTATTATCAACAAAAGCCATGGTAACATCTTTGTCACTTCCGAAACATGTTAACAGTGTTCGATTTAGCACATGCACACATGCACATATGCATGTAGATTTTTCTGGTGCATGTAACTTTTCCACTATGCATGCAAACAGTGCATGTAACTTGTAAAAAATTTGTAAGCTTAGTAAAGTTCATTTGAATGACAGTGAAGCATCCCAAAAAGAATCTAGAAAAAATGATGATAAACTGGCTAAAAACAGTTTCATTTTCAGTAGGTCTGGCAAGTAGACAATGCATAAAGAATTTTTTTTTTTTGAATTTTGAAGTGCATGTAGGTTTTTTGGGTTACATGCACCAAGTGCATGCAGGTTTATTTTCCTAAATCGAACACTGCATGTTAACAATGTTAACTGTCACTTCCGAAACGACTGCAAGTGTAAAATTCAACTTTGTTAAGAATAAATTCAGATTTTTCTGCAATTTGTGTCAGTAAGTAACCATCATTGAAGAGATTTAGTACAGGGAGCATGATGGGGATTGGCTCATGGAAACATATTTAAAATTAAAAAAAATTGTGAGTTGTAATGAGATTTTTCATCAAAATTTGCTCTTCCCTTCCAATATTTATGAATTCGCAGGACTTGTCAAAAAGCAGTGTAAATTTTGAACTACATATACTTTTGAATTAAATAGTATATCTTTTGCTGAAAATTATGTTACAATTTTGGAAAAATGGATTTTCACAAAAAATTAATTTTTGCTCAAATTTACCCAATATGCCACAATATTTCCAAAATTACACATATTTGCAAATAGATTAAGCTCCAAAACAGTAATAAATTCAAAATTTGATCATTTGTGAGTACTTTTTAGTGAAAATAACAAATAAAAAGTACTTTTAAATTTTGGCCCCAAGGGTACAAAAGTTACACCACTGATTGTGAAAATGACCATATATACACACACATACGACAGGACCTCAGATGACCTTTGACCTTGGTCTATGACCTTTGACATCATCTACATACAATGTATGAAGGAACTCCAACTGCACCTTAAAGGTGCAACGAGAGATTTCACATATCAGGTGTCCCTAAAAAAAATCGAAAGTGCTGATTTTTGCCCTGATGTAAAGCTTTCCATCAAATATATCTGAAAGGATTAAGCTGAGAAATGTCTCTTTGGTACAACATTGTGAAATTTCTAATTTCGTATAGGAGCAAATACGAAATTCAGCCCATGTTTTACATTGAAATATTTAGGAAATCAAAATCACCTTTTTTCTCTCTTTTTCTGTAGCCAAATACAAGGTAAGAAATGTATTGACAGGCTCCAAAATAAGAATTAGGGCGGGCAAGGCAATTTTTGGGCCCAATTTTAAAGGCACCAAGGCATTACATGTTAAAGAATACAATTTTTTTAGGCACCAAAGTCAAATGGTAGGGGCACCCCAAGGCAAATTGGCCTTAGGTGCCTAGGTATTTTGGAACCTGTTATTGAGTGTATAATCGATATGAATTACTAGTATTATGACACATATTGGGTGCCTCAAAATCTCTCGTTGCACCTTTAATCCCAAGTCTGGTTTAAACAGACTTCAACTTTTCAAAGAAGACATGAAAAACTAAAATCTAACCAAACCTAACCAAACTGGAACCAACAAACATCCACACATTGTGGACTGCCACCCTCCAATATCCCCTCTGCGTTTCACGCCAGGGACATAAAAATACTGTTTGAACATTTTGACACATTTCTTAAATTAATGGAAAAAAGCTGTCAATTTCTATGTTCGTATTCAGCATTTGAATACTAGTTGTCTAAACAAAATACAGCCGCTGGGGGGGGGGGGGGGAATCACCTTGTCAATGAAGACTTCATGTATCGTATAACATCATGTTTGTTCAATGCCATGTAATATTTCACTATCTCAAAGCATACCGTGTTTGTTCCTAATAAACGCCCCTGCTCTAATTAAACTATTTTTGGATAAAACACTTCAAGAAACTGAGTTTTAAGCTTCCCTAAATCACATGATTTAATGTCCAGGACTCGTAATCCTATCAGAATCGCTGTTGTGCACATTTGGTAATAGTTTAAATTAGTATGGAACTTTACCTTGGGAGGTCGCGAAAACACGTCCCCCTGCTCGTTCGTTGTATTTTGGTAATCAGTGAAAATAAGCGTGTATAAGTGATGTTTGCTTGATTTTTTGACTGTAAACGGCCCCCTCCCGTTTGAAAATGCAACGCCCCCGGGTCGTTTATTAGGAACAATACGGTAATTAATTTTACCCCCACCTCCCCCCGGCTCAGCCTTTATGGTTTTAGTGGTCAGGTCCTACAAGAACAATGATCTGGTTTTTGTCAGTGTACATGCCAATCTCTATGAATATATTTAAGGGGCCATTACAAAAATAGGGAAAGCGGTTGCAAATATAAATTATGGGTCAAAGTAATTAGATCAATATAACACTGATTCCTAAATGACCCCCACTAACCTTTTTATCCTCCCATCTTTTACCCCGCATAAGCTTCTTGTCTCAATGTATAAGCATACCAATATGAAATTGGATCCTCACTGCATTAACAAGCCTACTAAAGTTGAAAGTGTCAACCAAAAGGTGTATACTAGAGCTATATAGACGCTTGACCCCTGAAATGACCTTTGACTTCCTCTTTTACCCCACATACGACCCCTTCATAAGTTTAAAAAGTGTGAAACCAAAAGGTACATGTTTGACACACACACTGACACACAGACAATACATGATTATGTCATCGACTAGCCGCTTGTTTTTGTTGGTTTTGGACAACCACTTGTATCAAACACTGTTCATATTTGATCCTCATTCCTCACATAAACCAAAAAACATCTCTAGCATTAATTACATACTGCACCCCTAACCAACACTATATCAAGTGCGTATACATGTATGCGATGCGGTTCATTGGCCAATTTTACCCAGTCAACCCCTAAAAATATATGCAGTCACAATATACCCCCACAGCGGTTAAGTTTAATCTGCTCATCGCTGGGTGTAATTACACTTGCACAAGCAATCAATACGTGTGAGCCTTCTGTGTTCTTTACCCCCAGCTATGGGAATCACAAATGAGACGAGCTACACTCCACTTTCTATGTTTATGCGTGTGTGTTCATAGTAATTGACTTTAAATGCACAACACTTCGCTGCGTGCTGCACAGCTATCCTAAAAAAGAAATAGGTTTATGTAATTTTTATTACGACGTAATAGATTCAGAGACATGTGTGATGTTGCTGTATAGAATGCACTTTTAACAGGCACCTGTGGGGTATAACTACATGTTGTGCTAGTTTCAGAGCAGGTCTATGCTATTGTTCCAAACTTTTCCTCACTGCAATTATCAAATCACAATGTAAATCGCACATTTTGATATTTTTTCTAGCAATGTAACACCAGAAAAGCGAAGTTAAATACAAGCAACATAATGATCATGTAGCCTTAAAATCAGTCAAATATTCATAAATTTGACATAAATAACAACAGCTCAAGAAAAAAAAACATCTCCCAGGAAGGCGATTTTGATTTTGTAAAATTTCCCACAAGTTCTAAGAGGTTTTAAAGTCCCTTTAAAGTCAGTTTCTCTTTTCAAAGTCTCATATTTCCCACGACGTATGTGCATTTCCCCGGAAGGGGCTTCCCAAATTCTCCACTTTTTCAAGCTATGATAAATAACTAATCTGGGAATTGCATTTTTAATAATAATAAATGTACAGTGACATTTATTTATTTTTTTTAATTTGTCACTGATTATAAATATAAACTAAGGCATAATTAATTACCCAGGTTGCAGGGTTTTGAGAAATTAGGAGTTTATCTGCTTGCACAACTTTTTGGAGACACCCTGTATGACAAGAAAGTAACTACAATTCCTGTGTAGTTAGGTATTTGTTTTTTTAATTTTAAAAGCCCTCATAAAACAAGCTTTTAATATTTGATCCAAATATATTTTATCAGAATTGAAATACAAAAAAGACATCACAAAAAAGGCATGCTGATAGTTTGTACAGTAAAATAGTCTAGTCCACATAACAATTTACAAAACCAGTATTAAATAAACATGAATAAAATTGTATAGAAAATTGGCCAAACTGTTTCTGAATTTTACAATGTCATAGCAGCAAAATCCTAAGTGAAAACAGAGCAACATATATAAATAAATTTGTTTACAACGAATGTCAGTTTTGTTTCCTTTAAATCTGCCATGGCAGTGTATCCAGTCTAAAGGCGACAACCCCAGGTAACACAATACATCACTTTTATTTCCCAATCATGTTTTGTTTTTATCACCATCATGTGATACATGACAGCCATATCACAATCATCTTGTAAAAATAATTTCATGCATGCTATTCAATAAAACCTTTCAATTGATACTCCTAGCAGTAACTTGGAACCAGCAAGATAAAAAAAATATTTTGTAATTATAATATTTCATAAGATTATCAAAACATGGATTCAGCAATCTCAAATTCTAAAGTTGTGAGTTCATTTGGAATCATAAGGCAATCAAGCCAAGGGAGCCAAATTCCCAAGCAGGCTCGTAACCACATTTTTTTTAATTGGGGGGGGGGCGGATTTTTTAAAGGGTGACTTTTTCCCCAAATTTGGCAAGAGTGGACTTTTTTAACCATTTTGGGGCAAAAAAGCACAAAACCCCCCAATTTTTGCTTGCTCCGCTCGCAAAATCTATTTTGGCCTTTTTAAGCTCTTTTTAGAGGTTTTTAGGTGCTTTTTGAGATTAGACATCAAAAGCATTACAAAATACCTGTGAAAAGAGTAATTAGAGGGATTTTCTGCACAAATCCACTCCCACCACAAAATTAAAGGACATGACACAAGAGGGCGCTGCACACTTTCTTCTTGGACCCGAAGCAAAAAATTTTGTCATTTCACGTTGAGATAGGTATAATAGAATACAAAAAAAACCAGCCCTAATGAAAAGAAAAAATGACCCATTTATAGCCCACTCCTAGTCAAAGCAAAGTTTTTTGCAATCACTCTATAATTGGGACAAAACTGCAAATGTAATTCCTTTTGTTCCCAATATTTCAAAACAGAGGGGATTAACTCCCCCTTTCCTAGTCAGTATGCCACTGGAATGATAGTGGAATCATTATTTAAAGGCCGACTCAGAGATTTCCTGAGGAGGGCGCCCTCAATTTCCAAAAAAATCGTGTTTTTTGCATGTACATAATGCTTGTCCATATACTAATCACTGTGTGAAATTGCTAAGCTTAAATCGAATTCCTTCATATAGAAACTCCCAACTTTGTTATAAAATTCCGGATCCGGAATTTTTGTTATACACAGTATCCTATGGGACATAATACTACACATAAATGTTTACTGCATCAAAACGAAAATTCCGATTCATCTCAAATTTTGGAATTGTGCATTTTAGGTTACTATCTTTAGTTCTAGCTGACTATTTTTCATTATTACACAAAAAAAATAATATTTCAAAATCTCTGAGTCAGACTTTAAATGGTGCACAATATATTATGCACTATGCAGTATTCCATTAATGCCATCGTAGTGAAAAACAAGTCCAGAGTACAAATTAATTATTATAATATCATCCATTAGGGGACTTTGGGACAATAAAAGCCTTATAGCTTAGTGTTATATAGCCTCCATTTTTCTGATTAAACTTTTAAAAATATTATTTTCTCGATTTTATTTGAGAAGATTTCTCACGGGAAAAGTACTTTGTTTACTATAAAAGAGAGAAAGGGGAATATCCCTAGTGTTGTTTGTACAAGGTGCGCCTGTTAGATTGCACAATAAGGGAAGTGGGGAATTCCCCAAGATGTAAACTTAGAAACTGAGTAAACTTTTTTAGGCTTTAAGATCAAAACATTGCAAAATCTGGGAATTCCCCCAAAAGTTATCTATGTAAAGTGATGTAATTCAGGTGATGTAATTTATGTGAATTCCAATTGGTCAGCTAGTGCAAGGTTATGTTTATGCATGATGCTGTGGTAATGTCTATTTTAAGACTTGGGAACTTTATGAAATATTGTGTATACATGAAGGAGAACTTGGCCAGAAGATTTGTCAGCAGTTGTAATAAGCTATACAGTATGGTTAACTTATAGCTAGTTTTAATCTACAACAATGGTAGATTTGTGCCAGGATTTATAATAACTTTGGATGCCACCGGAGCTTGATAGCTGAACTGCCTGCTGTCGTCTTTTAAGCCAGAAGAGCTTCAGTTTTGGAATCAAATAGGGATTCCAGTTTGTGGTCCTAAATGAGGATATTTGCGGCAGACTGATGGTGGTAAAATACCTGGATTTTCTTACTGTGGAATATTAGCGTCGTCGAGGGAAAACCTTGTCGTCTTGAACTGCTGGACAAAATTACCTTCAAGTCTCAGAAGATTCCCATGGAATATATTACCCGAGGAGTTTCATGTGAACTTATGCGCTGTCATTTTGGAGTCTTCGCTGTGAGGACATCGTTGACTCAACGCTTCTTTTGGACACTAGGTATCAATCTGTTATATTGTGTGTAATTTTACTATGTATGTAATGTTGTTTTGGACATACCAAATTCTTGAAACAAATAGATCTGATTCAAATCATTAAATCTGTATATTATATAAAATTTAGATCACTTGTGCACAAGGCTCATTTATTTGTGTTTGAAAGGTATTTCTGACATTTGACGTCTACGAGACGTCATAACATTAGCACTTAGAAAATTATCCTTTCAAATGTTGTTTTGGGACATCAAAAATATTCAAATTCAAGAAAAAATAAGGCGCTTGTATATGACAAAATGTTGCACAAGATCATATAGCTCTGTACTTGGAGAGTGGCCAAGAAATCCCAATTTCAGACGTCGCCATTGGTTTAACACGTAAAGGCGAAATCTTGACGAAAAATTCAGAATTTTTTTATGTTGTCAAGGAATATTGTCTTATTCCAAAACTTTGGAGTTGAAGAATCAGCTCCACTGGAAGGGTTATTTCTGATTGTTTTGTATTAATAACGAACGAGGACGAGGTCATATGTAGGTCATGGGAACACCCATGACCGACCCACATCAAAGCACCCAAATTGGTTTGTGGTTTGCACTCCGTATTGCTGTAATTTCTTTTGACATTTTTGGTGAATTGCTATAATGAATGAGGCTTGACCGCCACCGCCTGGCTCTGTAATTAGGAGAACATATTCAGGATAATTACTGTCTCATTGTACCTAACTACAGTAATAACACGCACCCAGAAATTAAAATTCGTACAGGTATACGACAAATCTGTCGCATGCATAATACAGATTTATCAACCACATAAACCCATTATATGCACACTTTCCACACTCATGAATCATGAGATGTAATTTGGTTCATGACATCACTTTAATTACACAATCATATTTATCACTGCACAGGAAAAAGACGGCTGGACTTTGAACATTGGGTAATTTCAAGACAAAACTGGATTGCCTATTTGGGCTTGCTAGGTGTTTGTAAAATAAATTTAAAAAGTTGGATCCCTGTTTAGTTGACTTTTGTTATTATTCCCCTGAAGTTTAGCACCTTTTCTTACAGTAACTCTGATTGGCTTATTACATGATATAACATGATATAACCTCTGAGTAACCAATCAAAATAGACCTTCTATATTTGCACAACCATCACAGTGCTGCACCGGCCACTGTGTTGCAATGTTTGTTGTGAACAGCCTAAAAATATAAAATCACAAATTTCTCTGAGTAGAGGGATCTTATGAGATTGGGTAGATGATACCACATGTATACTATAGGGCCAATGGTTCAGATAATATATCGAGGTATGTCTGGAGGACAAGGCAAGGATCATGAAATGCCCAGGGCCGAGAACAAAAATCAATCAATGAGAAAAAAAAAGGAAAAAAATCACAACAAAATTTGATTAATATAAAATGATATACATCAACCCATTAATGCTCATCTCATCTGGAGGTTTTCCAAATCACAGATTAATAAAGAGAAGCAATTAGAAAATCAAAGGAACCAAGCTCTTGTTCATTCTATATGCTTTCATTTTTTAACAAATGGAGGGTCATTGAAAACTGTAATATTCTGGAGTAATCAGTGGCCATGTCTTTCTTAAGGCTTAACCACACTTTGTGATTTGAAGGTGGACTCAATAGATTTCCCGAGGATGGCGCTCTCAATTTTCTAACACATTTTTTTAAATATACACAAAGCTTGTCCACATACCAATCACTGTGTGAAATAAGCTCAATTCAATGTCTATAAAATATCACAACATTAATAAAATTCCACATTCAGAATTTTTTAATACACAGTATCCTATGGTATTGTTATACTATATATTTTTACATGAAAAATCCTATTCATCTCAAACCTTGGAATTGAGCATTTTAGGTGACTATCTTTTGTTCTAGTTGACTATTTTGAATTAATACACAAAAAAATTATATTTTGAAAAATCTGAATATCTGTAGCATGGCTCGAAAAAGTGGGGAATTTGGGAAGCTCCTTCCCAGGAAAGTTGGCCATCTGGAGGGAAACTTGGCCATTTGGAGGGAAATTTATACATATTAAAGATATAGTGGCAAATCTGTGAGAAATGCGGAGCCCTATCTTCCCGGGAAATTTACATTTTTTCAAGCCCTGAATTCTGTAGAAGTTATTTTTATCAACTGAAAAATTGACAGAAATGGAAGAAAACAGCAGTTTTCAAAGATATAAATCTCCATTTAATTACATGTTTTACAGACAATAATGACTAAAAAATGTTATTTTAAAAAAAATATTTTCTGATTGATCAAATCACTGATATGATAGTGCCTTAAGAGCTTATGTAATTACATTGAAAAATACATTTTAAATATGAAAACTGTTTTAAAGGTGCATTTTGTGATCCTAGTACCTTGAGTTTTGTAGATGGTTCACTAGATATCCTCAAGAAAAGATTATTTTCCTAAATTTCAGTTGATTCTGACAGTGCATTTTGATGTTATGAGCAAATGTTCATATCACACTGCCTCTTTGGTGTTAATTTCGTCATTTACTGATCAGACCATACAAACTTGCCCATTGTCTCAAGAGTATATTGAATTGCACATAAGATGTTGTCACCCATACATTACTAGCCATCATTTTCAGATTTTAATTTACATAAAATCCAACTGTTTGAGATAAGTGGGGGGGGGGGACAAGCTGTGGATCACAAAATGCCTTAAGTATTGAGAGTGATAATGAGTTGACGATGGTGACGGTGATGATGATGATGATTTGATGATGATGCATGATATATGATGCATGATGATGATGATGCATAGATCTGATGATGATGCTGATGCTGCTTATGCTGCTGCTCTCGGATGCATCAGCTGCGAAGAGCTGCAGATGTCTGACTACTGATGATGCATGCTATGCTGCTGATGATGCGAGCTGCTGCATCTTTATACTCCCCAAGTAGAAACTGGAAAATCTGATCTTAAAATTGTAGCATGTTGGTGCATGGTGATGAAGGTTTGTTCATCTGCATTTAAGTGTCCATCTTCACCAACCATGTGCCTATTCTATCGCCACTTAAGTTTTAATGAGATACTGTGCTAGTTTGATACCATTGGAGACTATACCATTTGGGCTGTGGCAAAGGGCATGCCAAAAAATTTCCCACCTCTTATCTCAGACTTTTTGGCACTCCTGTAGCTATCTAGGAATTATACACTGGTATGGAAGTATTTTCTTAAATTAATTGGTAAACAGAATTTCTTAACCGGCTGAACTTATATCTCACTAATATAAGACTATAGAACTTCCATATATTTTAATATTCGCCTGAATTTTTTGAATACATTTTTTACAGGTTATCTGAATGATGTACATATATATGAAAAAAAACTGCTTTTATGACATGCATCTTTATCCATATTTTTAAACACATATCTCCGTCCATGTCTGCCCCTTTTCTGAATAGTAGATGTAAATGCAATTTTAATATCTGGGGTTTGCTTCTCAAATCAAATAATAGATGCAGACCACCACTCGTGTTAGTCCTATCCTTATTGATCACAGATGTTATTGATCACATGTGCAGATGTTATTGATCACAGATTATTGTCCACACAATGTTATATTGATCACAATATAAGATCATACCACCTCCTCTTGTTAAGAACGTTTCAAATTCCCCACATTTCCCAGCTTCATTTCCAAAGTTTATAATTGTTTTTATGAAAGAAAAAAACCACTCATTGTTCCTTCTCAATAACATTTGTGGCAGATATTTTTTCTTCGGAGACACAACATCATTTTAAAACTCGATAATCTATAACCTTGCACTAACACGAGCATATTGTCCATGTACATGAGTGCAACCGTATTTTAATCATCAGTACCTTTGAGTTCTCAACATGCGATCTGTTTGTCTGACACAGCTGTGTCATTCACCCCATCCTATTTGCTAGAACATGCGGTTTATTTTGGTCATCACAAATCCCGCTGGGGTTCTTGGTTTTGGTCGGGTACCCATGCTTCGTTCAAAAAAAGAGTGACCTAGCTGCAAAAAATGCGGGACACCGCGAGGGTATCAAATTTCACAATAATCAAGTTTCTAGTCCCCGCGGTACGGGGTATTTACAATCATTGTGATTGTAACTGTTTCAATGATACAATAGGAAAATTAACCTAAACATATTCAAAAATAAACCCAAATGTGTAATTCTTTCTTGCAGTAGCACACTGTGCCATTTTTCTTGTATATAGATATTTTTTTTAAAAAAGGATATCTTTTATTCACGTATTTAGAACAGGTCCGCAAGGCATAATTTAACTGCAAATTGGTCCCGTTAGGGGTATATTTCACTGAACCTCGGCCAAAACTGGCTCTCCGTTAGGGTTATATTTCCACTGAAAATTGGTCTCGTGGGGTCACCTCATGAACCCCTGCGAACAGCCATGGGTACCCAACACACCCCTACACAGGAATTTGTTTGGTATGCACCGCATTAGAAGATCTCTTAGCTAAAAATAAATACTGTGCAGCCTAGAGTGTGCTTTGACAATCATGAAAAAAGTAGTCCCACCCAAATTTGTATATTGCACACACATCAACACACACCACAATGGGCAATTTCCACGGTGATGTCCCCTCCGTAACGTCCATGGACGCATTTTCTAGAGATATTGTTAATTACTGGAGTTTTCAAATGAGCTGCCTAAAGCACCGAACTCTAATTATCAATTAGGACTGAGTAGTGTTGCATTTTCAACATGTGTAACATCCATGACGTTCCACAAATGTAACGTCCATGACACTCATTTGATGTGTTTCTATACTAGGAAGGTATAGCACTTGTATTCACAGTTGGATACTGTGGTTGCTGTGGTTACGGGTATTAAACAGAAAACATGAAGTTTGAGGTTGCAACTTCAAAGACTTTTGTAATGATGTTGTCCAACAAAACGCTTGCCCATTCTCGTACGTCCCTATGACATCACTTCTAAACTCTATCTTTTTAAATCATTGGAGTTTCTTAGAAAACTCATGCTCATTTAAACATGAGAACTGTCCACTACATTACCACAATCAAATTAACATTCAAAGCATTCTGTTTATGTTGGATACCTTTGAACTACGGAAATGTCTGTTATCCAAATGTAACATCCCTGACGGTGCAATTGCCCATATCAACTAATGCCTTAAAAACTGAATCTTGAAAGTCCAATATTAACGACTTTTTTAAAGCTGACTCAAGATTTCATATATACAATGTATATTTGGTAAAACAATAACTAATTAAAAATAGATCAACTTTTAACTAAAGAATAGTCACCTAAACCCCCCCTTAAACCTGCCCAATTCCAAAGTTTTGAGATAATTGGATATGTCATTTTGATCGCAGTAAACTTTTAATTATCGTATCACAGTGCCATAGGATCTACAAAATGTTTAAACAGTATTGTTTCTTAACTCCCGTTATTTGGACATCTCCTTTTTCCAATGGTCGATAAAACACTTGCTCATCTTGGTGCACAAATGAACCCCCAAAACAATATACACAATTTCTATTCAGGCGATCCCTGGTGACGTCATACCACGCTCACCGGCGATCCCATCAGTCTCGTCCTCTTTCCCCGCAACCCCATAAAGGCCTCACCCTCGGGCGACAACCCAGTGGGGCTTGGGTGGGACGGATCGCCATTGGACACAAGGAGATTTCCAAATAAACGGGAGTTTAAGAAACAATACTGATTTTCAAACAAACTCCCTCATATTTGAAATCTCCTTAGGGGTTTCAATGTCGATAATAACAAAGTGCACTCGACATGAAAACCCCCTTTTTCAGACTAGCACCGACCATAGTCCGGAGGAATGTGTCCGCACCGAACTAGAGACTAAATAACGATTCGAATAGAAAACCCACGCGTAGAACGAACCCGAGGGCGACCCTCAAAGCGGCCGCGGGTAAGCCCTACCCTTGGACACAGAGTGCGAAAGCTACTAAAGGCCTAGAACAAGTAGACCCCACTTTTCCGCCTCCCGTCCACCATATACGTTAATTCCGGTTAAAGCCCCGGGAATCGACTACCACCTTGAACGAATCATGCTCAATGCCGGTTCGAGGACGGCACGAGAAAAACTCGCCGTCTCGGGACTCATTCTTAAGTCGTTGTAATGAAAAGTTTGAAAGAGCGCCAGCCAACGTCATTAATGATTTGTTCCTAGCGGAGGCCTCGGTGCAATGCAAGCATACACTTGCTACCAGCTCTGGTGGGCCATGAGCGTAGCACGTTCGCAGTCGTTCACCGCCTTGGCCCCGGTTGATAACCAACCTCGCCGACCCAACGTGCCAGAGTCTTTTTCGGGCAGCCGTATGCGGGGGTCGTGTGATCACAAACAGCTTGGCTCTAAGCCCTACCACGAAGGGCCTTCGTACGGGGAGAGGTACGTTTTAGAGCTCTCTTACCGGACACCACAGACGGGCCTCCTCCTACGAAAGAACCTATCTGCCATGTCCGGTAAGAACATGTGGGGCCCTGAAGCCAGGTCGGTCATTCTTTTGAAGGAAATCCCGGGCGGGAATGGAGAGTGGCACCGAAACGTCCAAACCCTATAAATTTTCCCAGGCGATAGTTCGTGTAACCCAGAGGCGCGACGGCCCGACACCATCGCCAGGAGGAATAGTTTTGGACGTAACGGCAGCCAAACTGGCGGAACCCATCGGCTCATAAGGTACCCCTGTCAAACTCCGTAGGGCGGTTGGCAAATCCTACCCAGGCATAACAGGCCTCGAAGCGTCTGTGTTTTTTAAACATGCCAAGTAAGAGGCGATTCAGAGACTCATCACCTTTTCGGTACCCGAAAAATACATCCCCATGCTCCGTACCTCGGTGATAGAATTGAATCGCCGACTGTAATTCTTGATTGTGTTCGTGTCTAGGCCACTACTGAATAAAGACTCAGAAGGTCCTGCGATCTGACTAACAAGGAAGTGTGCCGGACAAATTTTTTTCGTCCCGCACCACTTAGCGAAGGCCTGCCACCGTCCAAAATATTGACGTGTGGTTGATCTTCTCCACCCTCTGGCCGCCAGATCGGCAAGCGTCACGAGAAGGCTTGCATCTGGAAACGCTTCCTGACCGCGGCCAAGCTGTCAGGAAGCGTCACCAATTCGTCTGGACAAATCCGCATGATTTCTCCACAGGGACATTTGAGTCCCGCGGGAGCGTCCGCGGTATCCCTGCAATCAGGTTTCACACACGGACAAACCACGCTGCTGACGAGGCCAGAAGGGCGCTACGAGTATTACTCGCAGTCTACCCTTTTCCGGATCATGTCTACCTCTCGTGGAATGAGTGGGATCGGAGGGAAGGCGTAAGCCCTTCATCCCCTCCCGTCCAGGGAAAGAGCATCCAACGCCCAGGGATCGCGTCCCAGGGAGCAATACGTTGGAAGCTTGGCATTTCTTGCAGACGCGAACAGATCTAATTCGACGGGCGTGGAGGACCCGAAGATCTGGTTGCGGTCCACCGGCGCTGAACAGGGACCACTTCCATAGAAGGGTCCCGCCTCTGGATAGACAGTCGCAGTGACATTGTAACGCCCGGAATATGGTACAGTTTTCAACGTGATTCCCCTCTCTATGCACCACCGATCAGAAGTCCCTCGTGTGAAGGCAACAGAGTGGGAGATCTCGTTCTGCCTTGCCGGTTGATATACAACACCACCGTAGTGTTGTCTGATCTGATGAGGATCTTGCAACCGGTCACCAAGTCCTGAAATGATGCAGGTGTAGAATCCAACACCGCTTTCAGTTCCATGACATGTGTAAGGAGACGCTCCCGAGCTCGGACCAGCGACCGAACTGTCCTCGTCCCCGAATGTGCCGCCCCAGCCCCAGACCCACGCACTGTGGTCAGAATCAGTCGGGCTGCGGAGAATGGACACCACGCCCGGAGGAGATTGCTGGGCACCCTCCACCAAGACAGAGCGTCACTTCAAGGCAGTCAATCGGGACAGGCGGGTCCAGACTGTCCGTTATCCGACGATAGTGGATCGGCCAGAAGGTGCAGCTTGATTGGGCGCATCGTATGCCGACAGTAAGGCACGATGTCCACACAGCTGGCCATGAGTCCCAGAACCCGGAGCCAGCCAGAGCACAAGCTGGGCTGGCCCCGGAAAGGAGCGAGCGCATTTGAATGACATATGGCTACACGCTCCTTCGTTGGGAACACCCACCCTTGCGAAGATCCAGCTGCGCCCCCAGAAAAACGGGGCTGGCTTCGGCTCGAAGGTTGGATTTCGATAGGTTCACGATGAACCCCAACTTCGTGATCTCCTTCACCACCCCTTGGTTGGCGATAGCGAGATCCCTCGTCGGGCTGTTAGATCAACTACCAATCGTCTAGAATAGATAAAAGGTTTTTTGACCGCCCTGCCGTCTGATAACCGAGCCAACGGCCTTGACACACGAGTGAAGACTCGAGGCGCCGTGGACAGGCCAACCGGGAGACACCGAACTGGTACGCCTCTTGTTCTATTGGGAAGCGTAACCAACTTGTTTTCCCGTTCTATATCGGGAGTGGAGTAGGGCCTCCCCCCTTGAGATCCAGAGATTTTGCCCACAATGGGTTTGTTGGGGCAACGGAGAGCATTGGCCAAAACGTCTCCATCCCGAACTTTTTTCGTTTGGATGAAACGTTGAGCGGCTTCAAATTTGATTTATCAGGCCGCACAATATCGCCCTTCTTTTTGGGAAGCTAGAAAAGCAGCTCGACCAAAACCCACCCCCGAAATCGGGGGGACTGGACGATTTGCCTGCTGCTTCGAAGGATCCGCTATCTCTTGAACGGACCTGACGCCTCTCCGGATCTACGGGGAGCCGCGTGACCTTCCTGACAGAGTGCCGGGGTGGAGGAGCCGTGAACTCCATACGGTAACCGTCGGAGACTACAACTCCCTCACCATCGATCCGCCGACAATTTCTCGCCAGCGATGCTGGTATTTGATTAAGAGAGCGGCCGCCCACCGGGGGTACCCCCCGCGGAAGTTCCGTGGGCAAGGGCCCTGGAAGCGGCCGCCAGCCCGTCAAACGCCAGGCTCTTGCGAGAACGCTTGGAATCCTGGCTCTCTTCCCCTTGCCACGCTTCCTCTTGCCCCCAGACTTCCCGGAGGACGCCTTAGTGACTGGCGGAGCGGCGGATCAGCGGAAGTTGTCCGGCGTGGCCACGAGGGGCTTGGCTGCCTTCCTCTAAGAAGAAAACATTTCTTCTTCAAAAAATAAATTCTTCAGGCGCCGCCTTGCCCTCCCCTGCAACCTGGGGCGAGCCCAAGCCTCAAGGTCTTCTTCGTTTGTGATCTGAGTAGTCACCTGCTCAATGACAGATTTCAAATCCGACCCGAACAAAGAAGACCCCGACAGGGAAACACAACCCTGTTGAGCTGTCCGTCAGCCTGCGGAGAGGCGGCCGCCAGATGCGCTAGGACGTTCTTAAGCCGCAGCACCAAGGTGCGCGACGCGAGAGCCATGGCAATATCCAGTGACCGTGATGCCAAACCCGCCGCGAGAGACCACCCGGATCGGACTCGGTGAATCCCGCCCAGCCGCTGCAGTCCCAGATGGTTGAGAAGGTCAGCTGAAAAGCCGGCCTCGCATGAGTGACCGAAGTCGCCCATCGAAGTCGGCCAGCTCACCCTCCCAGAACCACGAGAAGGCAGAAAGGGTGGACCGCCCCCCCTAAGGGAGACGCTCGCGGACCCTCCCGTCGAGGTCCGGCACGCGAAGAGTTTCTCTCTCGTATCCCTCCGAAGGAACCGGAGGGCATGGTCCACCCTTCGCTCGGCCTAGACCAGGCCTTAGCCGGGTCGGACAAGGTACCGGTCCACCTCCTCCCGAAGTTCTGAGGCAGAGACAACGCCACCTGAGCAGAGGTCTCTGCCGCAGCACCCAACGAATTGGGTCGCTGTCAGGCACCACCGTTGCTCGCGCATTAGAGATCGAAGGCCATAAGTCCGAAAGAATCTCATACCCCTGGCGAGGGCTCACCTCAGCAAACCCATCCGCCTTGGAACGCTACCGTGAAGCAGAGACCTGCTTCCCCAACTCTTCCATGGGGATGGAGTTTGCCGCCTCCGCACCCGAGCCCGACTCCTCGGAAAACCCACATCGCCCAGAGGCGGGACTCGGATTCGAGTCCTCGGTGCCTGAGGTAACCTTCCCCTGAACAGGCACCACGGGAGGGGAACTGGAGGAGTACCGGGTTCCGTCTGCGACAACTGAAGCCTTGCGACATGGCTGATAGGGCTCTGAGCCATGCCGTCACCGCAGGCTTGTGTCGCGGGAAACCAAGCCCGGGGGTACCCTGCTGCCACTCAGGCCGCGTAGGCCGCCAGCCCATTGAAAAACCATAGGCCCGCATGCCGAAAGGCATTGCAGTTTGGATACCCTGGGGTGGCAACACCCCTAGCTTACCCCGTGTTGGGCGGGGTACCCAAAGCTGTTTGAGGCGGAGTGCCTGAACTCTGTAGCCATGGCCCCAACCCCGAACCAACCCTGTGCACTGCTGCCCGTGACGCGGCAGCCTGCCTAGATTTGACCCCGTATCAAGAAAAGACACCGCAAGATCTGAGAAACAGTACAAGCGAAGAGAAGGAAGGGGGAGGAGGATGAGGGTGGTCCCATATACTCTTCAATACCACAGGGATCATGCCTGCCCCCCCCCTGTTGCCAACCCAGGTTGCAACCAACACGGGGAGCCATCAGCTAAGGCTGAGGCAACCGCGGCACCCGAAGCAATCGCCCCCGGACCCACACGCCGCAGGTTGACACCCCATCCCAGTGGACTTGATCCGCTACCGAGTCCAGGGCCGAAGTCACGGCAGTAGGTATGCGCCCAGCAGACTGGGACCACCGTCCGCGCGCGGTTAGGTGACATCTGGTACCGCAACCGATCGTCTTCTCGGTCCCAACCCGCAGGGCCATGGCGCGAACGCCCCCTTCCTGCTCCGGAACCCTGAGCCCCATCCGCATCATTTCAGCAAGTTGCCGCCCCCGCCGCAGGGCAAGCCCCGAACCCAGACAGAGTTGGTGCCACCGCAGCTCCCTGAAGGGAGCCACGGATGACCGACGCCGGACCAGTGCTCAAGCCCGCACCAGCCCGGAGGCCCGTCGCGAGCACTGCCTACCGATCGCCCAGGTGCAGTTTGCCTGCACCCGGAGAGGCATCATCCCACCGAAGGGAGAAAGCTCCACCTCACCCTGGCTAACCTCCGCCCCGAAGGGGGGAGGCTCAGCCGAGCCCCAAGCTACCCCTGGTCCCGAGAGACCTAGGCGGCTTCTGAGGCATCGCCTCCCCGAAGGGGAAAAAGCAACCAGCGCCCAGCCCGGTGAGCTTCAAGCCCGAAGGGCGAGGCGTACCAGGCCTGAGCCACCATCTATCCCATACGTCTGGGGACTGAAGCAGCTCCAAGTGCGCTCCCGCGGCGGGGTTCAAGCCCGAAGGCGATCCCCCATCCGGAGCGCTGGCAGCCGAAGCCGCCACGGTGGTGTTGGTTGCGGCCAGGTACCACTTTCCTAATCCCCCTTCAGGTGCTTGTTTATCACCACAAGTCCGCCGACGTTCTCTCCGACAGAGCGCCGCGCCTTGTCGACCTGCCTGATGGAATTCCAACGATATGACTCCCGTTCGTCCCTCTATCAAGTCCCAGTGATCCCCGCTAGCCTCACCACAGTATGACGGCAGGGAACTCTCCTGGTCAAGATCGATGACGCTCCTCCAGTGCGCCGGGTGGGGATCCCACTACAAACATTGACTCACGGCATCCCCCCACGGATCAGTGCTCTAGTCATTGAAATCGTTGAGGCCCGCACTAAAACACTTCAAGTAACTCAAACAATACTTGTCCTTCTACGAAGGACTGAGATTTACAACAAAGACGTCTTCAAGAGAAGACAAAAGAAGAAAAGAATTACAAACAGCCAAACAGAATAGGATGTTGGAACAAAGGAACGCCGGCTTCAAGGATGGACTTGGATGTGATAAACCGTGACTAGCCGAGAGACGCTGGCACAAAGGGCTGGCTGGATCACGTAACTAAATTCTACAGAACGCCTTACAAAGAAAAGAATCGATTTACTATAAGGATAACTCTATAGAAATGGTCCCTGGACCTCAATCGGATTAGCTTTTCTGGACACAATCTGTAAGGCCACAAAAAATTGGAGCTAGTTATACTATTGACCCTGAACACTGATTAAGTCTAGTTAATGACTGCCAGTCTGATAATAATCACTACCGGTAATGAGTTTTAGGCGGTCGAATTATATTTAAAACTGGAAATAAAAAGCAAGCTGTTCGGGGACGGCCTCTTCTCCAATCGCCAAGGCGAGCTGTATTAGCCGTCCAATAACAACATAAGATTGTGTACACCACCGACCAATCAAATTGACTCAAAGTAGTTTTAATAGTTATATGGGAAAATTTACCCAACCCAGGTTCCGAATTTGAGCCGACCATCTGGAACCTGCGGCTCACAGCGAATCTGGCCAGACTTCGCCGAAGTCGGCAATCAAATCCTAAAAACGGACTTAGGACATAGCTAACGGTACACTTAGAGTTTTACACCCTAGTCCTGGCCGAACATTAACCAGCCCAACCTTGTGAATTTCTACCCGAATCGGGAGCTAACAGATACATCTCACCGGTCACTTAGAGCCCCAAAGGGAAAGAGTACGAGCATGATGGATCGCCGGTGACGTCAGGGGGATTCCTTCCCCCAGGGATCGCCTTGAATAGAAAATTTTGTTTTTTATTTGGGGGGTCATCTGTGCACCACGATGATGCACTTTGTTATTATCGACATTGAAACCCTAATGAGATTTCAAATATGAGGGCTTTTTCAGGATCTGTTATTAATTTTTAAAATTTTCAATTTTTTCTATTTAGGTTGATTTGCACTTAGCACATTTCAGCCAGTGATTAGTATGGGCAAACATGGTATGTGCAAAAAACCATGATTGGTTTTGGAAAATTAAGGCACCTTTCCCGAGAAATTTGAGTCGTGTGCGTGCAAGGAAGTCATAAATGCACACCTTAGAAGAATATTATGAGTGCTAGCTAGAAGTGGTGCTTGACATCATGTAAAAAAATGTTGTACCCCCCCAAATGTGTATATTGCACACACACCACACACACACACACACACACACAGCAGCAACTAATTGCCTTAAAACTTAATCTTTTGAAAGTCCATTTAAAACATTTTTTTTAAAAGCTCGCCTCAGATTTCAATATATTTTTTTGGTAATTACTATTAAAAATCAGTCACTTTAACTAAGTGTCCACTTTAAACTAAAGATTTCACCTAAACTGCCCAATTCCAAAGTTTTGCGCATGAATTGGATTTTTTTCGTTTTTGATCAGTAACCATTATGTATCATGTATTCATAACGGTGCCATAGGCTACTGTGCATAAAAAATTTCTGGATCCAGATTTTAATTTTTTTTTACAATTGTTTATTTTCTATTTGAAGGACTTCGATCTGAACTTAGGCATTTCACACAGTGATTAGTACTGGGTAAGCATATATGCAAAAACTGATTTGTTTGAAAATTGAGGGACCCTTTCCATTCACGTTTGAGTTTCAAGGAAGACTTATTAAAGTGCAATAGCTTCCTTTTGTCACCATTCCCATCAAACATACTATTCTGCTAATCTTGGTCAGGTTGCTCTTTTTGACATGGGTTTGTCAGTGCATACGTCCCTGAAGAACTAATTTTCAAGATTTGAGTCAATGGTCAGGTATCCTTTGAGGGCCCTGCTACGGGTATCCTGGTAACCAGTACTTAACCTTTCCCTGGGCCGCGAGTTTGCGGCGGCTAAAAAAAACCAGGTCACACGCCCCCCATTGGGTTTCCTAAGGAAATCTGATGAGATGGGTATTGACTCATGCATAGCCTCTAAATTGAAGTCCATCTCAAAGATAAAACATTCTTTACCATATCCTTTATATTAGTTTACAATAGACAAATGGCACGTTCAATTTATGACTGGGTAAAAAAAATTTAGAAAACCGATTTGTTAAAAAAATTGTTCTTTTATACATTAAATATTTTACAACAACATGCACCTATTACACCACACACACCTGCCTAAGGTCAGACACCATCAAACAACCTACCCCCCCCCCCCCCACACACACAATACCCACACTCTCATAAATTTTCAATAGAAAAACAATGCCCCAAAGTATAAGGAATGACAAGGCGACTCGTACTTAAGCGATGCGTAAATATGTCTCCGCCGAATATCGCGATCCCTCAAAGTGAGAGGGGTATACACGAGCGATCGATACCTACCCTCCGCGACCTACTTTTGCACAAATGTTCTCATTGGGCTCGACCAGAAACCGCTATACCACATTAAATTTCGGCTGGCGCAAAATAGTCGCCGTAGCGCGCAACAATCTTTGGGAACTCACCTGCCATGCTCGGTGAGGTCGTCCTTATCCCAACTTGTGCTTCTACATTGTTTCTCCAATTGTGTACCACCACCTTTCCCGAGACCTTCTTGTGGGTGGAAAAACATTGTGGTAGGGTCGTAAGGGGAACCGCCGATTATCGCGGAGGGTATGTATCGATCGCTAGTGTATCCCACTCTCACTTCTGATAGGAAATACACTGCGCTCGCGATGCTACCCCCGCGACCTTAGCTTTGCACAGTATCCCATGGTGTGCTCAGGCGGTGGAATCATGTAAGGGAGTAGAGCTCCACCAGCGATAGCATATCCCCGTCTCGTACAGAGAGGACTCACCTAGAGCTCTTGTTGCGCTCCCTTCACTGGCCACAGGTGCTGCAGTAGCAACACTTCCCCTCTCCTCACCGAACGTCTCGAAGATCACTCTCTGAAACGTGGTTTGCTGACTGCCCCTATCGTATCATGATATCCTGATGAGAGAGCTTTGAAATTCCAGGAGGAGGCGTGAGCACGTACCTCATGGGACCTAGCCCAACAGCCTACCAACCGATCGTGATTGTTTTCGTTGTGCGCTTCGGATGGGCGAGGTACCCAGCGGCTAACTGGTGTCCTTCAGCTGGCCGACCATATGGTGGGCCGTTGGGAGAAACATGTGTTTTGTCTTCCTTAGTAGCCCTTCGTACGCTTAAGGTACCATTATATAGCCCTAAAACGGGTCACCAGGTTTTCTCCGACCGTCCTGCGGCCAAGGCCAAAGTGTCCGGAGAAACACCGGGCGTTGTGTGAAAGACAGGGTCTGAATCTTAGCGAGAAAAAACCCGCCTCGTTGGGTATGGACACGCCGTCCTTGCGACCAACGCGCTGACCTCGGTCAATGGAAAAGACATATCTTTGAACACCGTCGCCCTTGAAGCGACAGCCACGAGAAGGGGGCCGTCTTCCTAGATAATTCTAGGAGACTGGCCCTCGCCAGTAGCTCGAATTCCTCGGACGCTAATAACTGGAGCACTAGCGGCAGATCCCCCACGGCATGAGTTAACGACGAACCGGGGACGAACCGCACATACCTTTTCAGCCGATTCGGTGAGGATCGTGGGTGTTCGAGCGACTGTGGCCTTCTCCGAAGCCCCAATGGCTCGCCCCAATCGCGGTGCAGTAGCATCCTGACTGTTTGGACCCAACCCACCGTGGAACACAATTCCTTAGGAATCCCCGATCTTCCCTCATACGCAGAACGCGGATGTCATCTCGATTGGCTCACATTCTATCGAACCGCGGATCCGAGAATCGTAGATGCTACTGTTGACTTCCGGCCTTTGCCTGAGCAGCGAGCGCGGCAGCCTGTTCCAAAGTCCCCCTGAGTGTATTGTTGGCGCAAATGCGCCAGACAGTCAATTTGAGAGCGCGGATGGTACGCTCTTGGACGGACTGTCGGCTGAGACAACGCTTATCAATCCCGCGCGCTGAGGGAACAAGATGGGATCCCCAACTAGCAGCTCTAGATGCCGTGGAAACCACAGCTTAGCCGGCCACACTGGGGCCACCAACGAACCAGGCAATTGTCGGTCCGAGTTACCTTCTCAAGTACTCTCGGTAGCCCACTCGCAATGGTGGTAAATGCCGTCAGGCATGATCGCCCGCCAACCAACACCTTGCTCCCGACCACGGCCCTGGATCTTAACCCATGATTAGTACGGCACGGAATCTGGTGATTTCCGGCGGAGAGCGAATAGGATCCACGTTGGGTGCTGTAGCCTCTGAGAAATTGACCTAGCAGACTGCCGGCGTGGCGGCCGCAATTCCACTGACTCCCCCTCACCTTCGCTGATGGCGCCTGGCTTATGCGTTCCCTCCGGGGAGGTTCCGCTAGGACATATCTCCCCCTGGTACCTGTGCTGCTCTCAGGGCCATGCCCCGTTGCCTGCACCACTCTAGGAGGCCGACTCCTTCCTTGCAGAGACTGGGCTCCTTGTCCCCCCCTCCTTGTTGAGGTAGGTCCTACCGTCATGATGTCGTATCGACAGGTTTTTCACTTTCCGTTCCCCTGGTCCGGGCGACCCGTGCTTCAGTGCCAGGAATATTGCCGCAGCTCGAGCACATTGTAATGCTGGCAGCCTGCATGGCGACACGGCCCGACACTTATCGTAAGGACCCTAGGTGGGTCTCCCACCCCCTATTGACCGGTGCGTCTTTGGACAGCGTCACGGAAGTTGTTAATTCCCTGAAGGGGGCTCCCCCTCCCAGTTGTGTGGATGCTTCCACCCTGATGGACGGGGGCCAGCTTCAGGGCCACTGGACTCGTACGAGGGACATTGGGTGGTACCATGGTCGGAAGTACCTGAGCACTTGGATCTGGATTCCCCTCATTCGTCTCTGGCAGTAGGGAACCATCCCGCCGAGAGGCTGGCCAAGCGTCCCAGAAGCCGACGCCATAGCCTGGCTGGGAACGACCTGCTCTCCAAGATTTGCTAGGGCACACGCCACGACCGCAGCTACTCTCTCTGCGGAGGTCCTCTCCTTTGCCGACAGAAAGTCCATCTCGCATCCAAGAAAGTGGGGCCTCTGGTAGGGCGAGACGGCTTACTTGTCGGAGGTTGACGGTGAAACCGAGAGACCTTATCATGTCTAGCACCTCCTCCATAAAGGCGAGGATGGCGCCACCAATAGCCAGTCGTCTAGGTAGACGAAGCTTGTCCTGCCCCTTGATCGCCTGAGGAACTCCGCTAACCCACCTTCACGACCCTTGTGAAGGTTCGTGGCGCGGTCGCAGGCCGAAGGGAGGACCCGGAACTACGGTAGCCACCCTCCTAAGGCAAAACGGAGCCGATTTTCTGTGTGGATTCGTGCACGGGGACATGGGAGATTATGCGTCTCTCAAATCCACATGGCCCCCGCCATCCCTTGGTTAATGAGAAAGTGTGGAGTAGAACCCTCTTTGAATTGGATGCTCTAGCATATCACGTCAGATTTGCCAGCAAGCCAGCGATCTCTTGCAGCCGGAGCGCGTCCCGCTAGGCAGTGTCGCTTAGGAAAGGGTGGACCTCACCCCTCTGAATGGGGGAGGGCATGCTGTGAACTCTGTGCGTTACCCGTGGGTTACCACATCTCGGACCCAAGGGTCCGAGTCACTGCCTGCCACGCTCGCGCCCGCGAATTCATGAGGCAACCGCCTACCCACTGGAGGCGAGATTGCTGTACTGGGTAGTCATAAAAAAACCCACCTTCGCAGCCCGCCTTGACTTTCCCCTCGCCTTTGGGTCTGGGCCTCGCACCTTTGCGTTTTAAACCTTTAGATCTCTGTCTCTTACGGCTGGGTTCCGCCGCTTTATACCGCCGGTGCTCTAACCTCCCTTGATCTGATGGGTTTGGTAGCCCTGGTAGGGGTAGCAGCTGGCTGAGCGCCCGTGAGGGTCCGGAAGGCTTTGGGCCTCGGCTACCCCGAAAGGTTGTCGGTTTTCCCTTTTCCTTGCTTGTCCCCGAGGCGCCTGAGGTCCCGCGGCTTTTGTGTCGCCGAAACGGCCTTCTTCGCTCCATCTCCTTAGTCTGGAGGGAAGGACGTTGACCTCCGAAAAGGTCGTTCCCCAGGGGCGCCTCAGTCTCATCGCATCAGAACTTCTCAAACTAATCATGGCCTATGATATATATCATCATCATGTGTACATCTATGATCTTTCACAACAACAACATGCACATCGTTACATACAACTTACAAGAAGATAAGATCATGAGATCATCGCATGATGAGCTTCATCATCACATCATGAATATCTATTCCCAGTATGTGACTTCGGCAGTGTTACCTTTTTCACCATTTGGACGTTATCATTTCAGTGCCTCAAGTCACAGTAAATCAACAGCCGTAAAGACCTTTAACACAGCGTTGTGCACACGACTGTTGACCCACAAACTGCGTCCATTTGGGTGTAACTTTAAATCCTTTTATTAGACGCTTAGTTTCCTCACCTTTTGGCGTTGTTGGAGATCTTGGCTTTCTTATATTGCGTAAAGTGTTTGCAACATCGATTATAATGTTTCTTCAAAAAGAAGTTTATTTTTGAAATAGCCACTTTGCAAGTCTCTGGTCTCTCCTCCATCTTTATTAATGATTATCGTTGTGACGTTTGCTTCAATCGATTGATGCGCCAAATTTCGACTGTAAGTATGGTGAGAAAACGGGCGCATCTTAGGCGTTTCGATTTTGATGTGAGTTAAAGCAACGGGAAAACTTCGCCTGAAATTTGGCCCAAATACACCCAACCGCAGTGCACCGCTCCACCCAATTCGACTCAAAAGCTTAACAACTACACAGATTCGATTTGTGTAGTAAACTACGGCGGTGTGGAAAGTACGAGCGTGAACGTTAGTCTCTCACGCAATCCCAATCTAGATAATATTTTTCGCAGTCTGTGACACAGACGACACCGTGGGTAAATCCCACGGGGTAAATACTTCCCGCACGGCGTATTTGGCCGAACCGAACAGTTTGAATTATCTCGATATTGACAGTGATTTGTTGTCTCTCGATACAACATGGAGGACTAGACGAAGTACACTGAAGATTTGGAGCTCCACAAATTATGATAAATTTTACCTTGTAGAACTTAGCATCAACTTGTAAAACAACGCTATTTTTAAGGTAAGGCTAGTGACAAATGTATTATGTGGGTGTATATCCAGTGCAGCGTTATATTTTGGGCACAATACCACCTTGAATTTTGCTTACACTAAAAGATCTTTCTTCTGCACAAACCAGTCATGACTAGATAGTCAACGATATTAACGACAACATACAAAAGTTAAAGACTATCTAGTCATGATCATCAGGACTAGATGCAGTCCTGCTAAGCATGACTTGATTGGCCTTATCTTTTATCAACCTGACATATTTTACTGGCCCTCAAGTCATGCAAAAATGAATTCGGGACCGATGTAGAAACAATTTTGCTCAACTTAAGGATTCTCTAAATGAGTCCATGTTTAGCAAATTCACTTACTTTTGGGCTGTAAAACATCGGTAGACAACCCTTAAATGTTTTGAGTAGTTTTCAGGAAGAAGTATAACTTAAAAGAACAAATTTGATGCACTTTTCCAGGCTCCAAATAACCTAAGGCACCTAGGCAATTTGCTTTGGGTGCCCCTATCATTTGCCTTGGTGCCCTAAAAAAATTGCTATTCTTAATTTCTTTAACATGTAATGCCTTGGTGCCCTTTTAAAATTGGGCAAATTGCCTTGCCCACCCTAATTCTTATTTTGGAGCCTGCTTTTCAGAGGACGATAATTTCACTTCACAGGCTAAGTCCAAACCGGAAATCCAAGTGACATGAGACAGGTGAAAGGTCAAAAATGTGCGACCCAATTTTGTAAACATTTAAAAAGCCCACGATATACTTCCAGTCGCAGCGAGCGATTTCTGCTCATGAGCATGCGTAACAGTTGATCTTGGTTCAAAGTCCGGTATTGCTCATGACAATCGCTCGCTTTGACTGGAAGCATGTTATAGGCTTCAGGCTAGAGAAATACCCATACACGTTTTGTAATGATAGCGCCGCACCGGACGCGGTCCTAATTCATGCAGTATGACGTATTGACATATAGCGTGAATAACACTGCGCCACGTACGACTGTGATCATGAGCTACTCATTTATTACAGTATGTCTTTATTCTCTTGTCAGTCAGCCTTAGGGTCCCTGCTTCAATTGACCTTACGGCAGTTTGGTAAGTATTTCCCACGGTGTTGTCTGTGCTACAGACTGCAAAAGATATTATCTACAATTAGTACTGCGCGGAGAGATTAACGTTTATCAGTCCGTCATAGCGAATGCATAGGGTGCAGTGGTGTTTCACAACCCACCATTTTATTTTAAACCACACTTATATGAAAATACCCTTTATACCGAGAAGTCATAACCCCAAACCACCCTAAGCCTTTTTGCTTGTGCAAGGGAAACGGCGAACCAGGATCAGTATCGTACCGCATCTATTCTGATTAGGGAATTATCATAAAAATGTAAAGTCCATTGCTAAGTAGATATTGCAAGGGACAACAGTTAGGCCAGACTCAACATTATAACCTTCTATAGGATCTCCAGTTTTGTTCTTAGCGTATGAATCTTTTCAGAGTGTTTTGGGAGTCAGATCCCTCGACTCAGTCCTATCATGCATTATGACAGATCACGCCCATAAGCATAATGCATAGAACTTCTTCGACGAAGTGAGTCTGCGTTTTTTTTGTGCCAAAACAAAAATCAAAATTAAAGCTCTGTCAGTATTAGGTTTTGGATTCTGATTCATTCTTAATATATTTGTTCTAACTAGAAACACACTCGGTTTAATAAAATTCAAATAATTCAGTAATACATTTACGGGCACAAAATACCGATGCTAAAGAAAAACGTCAAAAATGGTACCGAATTCGGCACCCGGGGACGAAGCAAATTCACACCGGAAGTATAATTCTTTTATCTTGCTATCAAAAACAAAAAATTAAACTGAAAGACCATTAGCGCACATGAAACAACCCCATTGATACTTAACACACGCTAAAAGTTGATTCCTCGCGATATTCCTACCGCTACGGTATCGTGATCTAGTCGGCATACCACTGTCTTGTTATTAAGGGCGGCCATGTTTGAAACGAACTGCCCCACTGAAAGGTGGGAATTATTGCGGCAACATCTAAAGCGTTGCGGTATTCACTATCACATCTAATTTAGTAAATATCTGAGTTTATTATACGCGAAGTAATTATACAATTCACTACAAGAAAATCTTATTTTAGACTCTTCATATGATTAATGACATGCGGAATGTCCGTACATATTTCAGTTACACAAAATATGCACAACATGCGAGGGGGGGGCGAGTTCGCAAGCAATACGGAAAACAATGAGCGTAAAGTCGGCTGATTCCATTCGTTTCGGAGCTTTTCAGCTAGGTACAGTTGCGAATTACAACGATTCTTAGTTTTTTGCCACGCTTTTTAAGTAATACACAGCATTTAGTTTAAACTCTCGCAAACCCACGCTTTTTGAGGGATTTTTCAAAACCCACGCTGTCTAAAGCGTGCGATGCACACTAGGCAGTATGCTATGAAACTACATGAAATCTCAATATCTCCGGAAAACGGTTCTATGGATTGTTGGCATCATTTAGGGTCTATTACTATGTTTTGTTTTGAATATGTATCGTAATGGCGTCTGAAAATATAGAACTAGCGAGAAAATGAAAGTTATGTCGGGTACTTCGGTGCTCGCAGACATGAAAAGGCTAACACGCAATCGCTACGGGCCACATTCTTTTCCACAATGCTTCGATATTATTCCAGTCTGAGACTTTTCAAACGCTAGTTTTTTTTCAATTTTACAAGCAGGATTACGTATTTACCAGAGCGTAAACTGACCTCAACTGCTAAATTACCGGAAGCTGTTGTATAGCATCAAAATACAATCCAAGCATTTTGGATGAAAAACGGAACTTTTTTAAAATAATCATCAAGAATCTAACAACACCACTATGGGCACTATTGTAGGAGTTCTCCAAGATCATGGAAGTAACTTTTTGTTAGGAAGGTCTGTGAAATTGAAAGTCACAATCATGTGTATTTGAGTGCTCGTATCATGAGTACATAGGTATTTGTTATTTCTACGCTCGTCCGAATAGCCTATTTTCGTAATAGAGGTCCAGTCGTGTTAAAGTCAGCCATAAAAGTGGATGTAAAGACTCTAGTTCGATTATGCGGAACCTGGGACTCGATGCATGATATGAGATCATCAACATTTACATGTCATAACGTCAATCAACTTTCAATTCATGAAGGATACAATATGTAGAATTTTAAAGACAAATCATGGTAATTTTCTCTGCACGCATCGTGGCATGTTAATGTGGTTTACAAGGAAGAAATCAAGTCTTCAAGAATACAAATTACAAGACAACGAGTCACCGAAAAAAAACAACATCCCGGGGGGTTAGTGGAAAAGGGGGTATGGGGATGGTGCGGCCGAGAAGGGCTGCATTTTCAGCGATTTTGGCATATCCGAACGGTCCCTTTTCTTGCAAATTGGAATATGAAAGGGTTGCATTTCTGTTGCACAAGGGATTTTCCAATGGTCACAATCCCAGGTTTGAAGTAATGTTACCCAAACCACAAACTGTGAAAAATAGTGTGCCAGATTAATGTCAAATACATTTTAACAGTTAGTTTCTCTCAGCTTCTGGGACTTCGCCCAAGAACCTCCACGAAAGCAGGTATAAGGGCAGGTAGCAAATCTGTCATTTTTGTATATTTCGGGGTATTGGTTCAAACACCCGGCCGAACATCCCTACCAAAACCAAAAGTGAGAACCCCCCCCCCCCCCACGACAACATCACATTAACATGATGAATACGATAGACCTAGTCGATACGTGTACCGTATGTTTGATATGAAAATTTGAATGGTGTATCTCACTCAGAAAAATAAATGACAAGATACTTACGATGTAACAAAACTGTTTGACGCTTAAGCGCATTTTTTGCTAGCAGGCAAACCACCCCCGCAAACATCCTGAAGTCCGATAGGAGGCGAAATTTAAGAGTGTTTCGATGGGTAAATGTTCCGAAAATACGCAGACAGAGCCACCGTCCCGGAGAGTGTTTGCTATTATATTTACTATTATTTTTTTTCATAGAAACAGAGCACAGAACGAATGTATTGTAAAATAGTAAAACTCGTAATTTGAAAAATAATTTATCTTTGGGCTAAAGTTTGTTGAATGCCAAAAGGTTGTACAAAAGTTCCGCCAAACAATCGGTGTTTAAAATTAGTACTTCCCATTCAGAAAACAACACCGCCATTTAACCTTTAACCCGAGTTTTACGCATTCCTCTATAACCAGACGTATTGCTTGTATTTTTTCGAGGCAGGCGCTGCAGTCCACGACAATATGATTTACGCAGTGTTCAAAATACTCTTGGGGTAGCAAAATATAGAGACAAACAAAAAATTTAGGACTAAAGGAGATATTAACAATTTCATTAGGTAATATGATGCAGGTAGAACCTGAGAAGCGAGCGCTCAGATACCTTTCCATCTATTTGCGAGCGCTCAGAGCGCTCAGATAACTTTCATTCATTTGCCTAGAAAATGCACGCAAGAATTCCTAATTACCGTTTGGAAACAATCCCAAATCCAGCAGATCGTTTCGACCCGCCCCTGGTTTAAGTCGTATTTCATATGTATTCTTTCTCACTTCCAGCCAAATAGTAGACAGCTTTGTCAAAAAAAATGTTTTGTTTGCCGTCGGGCGCAATCCAACCAGCCTGACAACATGATATAAAAAATTTCAGAATTTTCGTTAAGGGAGCGCACCACTAATGACTCTCCCACAGGAATACACGCATTTTTGTACGGGTTCCGGTTACACTACACAATTCCCTGCAATACTTGAGACAATTCGTATGTTGGTATCAAAATAAAGCGCTTTTTCTGAGGTTTTTAGAAATTTTGATTGCATATGGTGTTTTGACCATCTACTTTTTCAACGTTATTTTTCACATTAAAAACGCAATAGCTGAATTTAACCTCCGCCACCCCGCATTACCTCCATATCTAGGATATGACCACCCGCACATCGCGGCCATATCTTTGTTTGCGATGAAACCTGATTATGTTTCTCATGTTATGCAATGGTGACATCAATTTCTATCGTCCATATAGATATCATGCGATTTGTAGCTGCCGTTATGAAGACATGACCAGTAGAATCTTGTCCAAGCCTTGCACTTTTTTTAACCGACTTGCGTTATTACATAACCTTGGATGAAATAGTGGTGCGCCCCCTTAAACACCCAAAGTGACGCCGAGTTTAAAACTAAGTTATTTCATGTAAATTTCTAAATTGTTAAGTAAACTGGCCAAATGAATGCAATTTGCTCTTGTAGTTTGCTTATTCCATACAAGTGCGTAAAAATCGTTTATCAGTTTTTCTGAAATCTGCCGGAATTCTTCCTGTAAGCACCGCCCTATCGGGTTTTTCTTGGTGCACTCATGTGTGATGATTTATAAAGAGATGATGAATAAAATCGTCTTTAACACGCGAATATCTTAAGAGTTTACTGGTACCAAAAAATGCTGCTATTTTAAAGTTCATTCATGAAAAAATGGATATTTTAAAATAATTTGATGACGTTTAGATTGCGTATTTGCCTTGATATAAGAACAATCGATCGATGTGCCAAAAAAATACACTCAAATGAGCTAATTTACAGATTTCACTCATGTTCCTCCAGATATAGTTGTTAATTCGACGTGTTAGGGAAATATACAAAGTTTAAGTCCTTACAATATGATATAAGCCTATTTAGCCATTAGGCAACCAAACACCCACAAATTAATCTTTTAATGCAGAAAGTTTTCCCCAATGCGTAAATCTGCGTCGTTACCTATGCAACGCATTACGCGCAATAACAGACACACTTGCCAGCCGCAGGCGCACTGTTATCATTATTCTCATGGGGTTGATTTCCCCGACAAGAAACAAGGACCGGGTGTTCGGGGCCCCGGTCCCGTTCGTAATTACGGACTTAAAAAGAGCAGAAAACTACTCTCGAAAAAGACAACCCTTATTTAAACGCGAATACAGAATCTCTGTTTTGATCCATTCTTCTAAACCAGACCAGGTTTTTCGTAGAACCTACAATGTTTCAAGGGCCTATGTAGAACTAACTGGAACTGCATGCACATAACGAAATTGTTCCCATTTTAGTTCTACTAGAACCATTTTTTAGAAGGGTTCCTATTTTAGGAAAAATTTCTGAGTGGCACCTCTAATTTTTACTTTGTGTGCAATAATAATGTTATGGAGCCAAACTGGAACCGCATCAATATTATTTCAACCGTAGTGCAAGATGCCCATGGTCTTCTGCCCTGCTGTGGTGCCAACACCCCCCTCCCCCTTAAAAACAAAACCCCCACCACCACCACCAACCACCACCAGATTTTAAAAATGAGCTGAAAACTTGATTATCTTGATAATCCCAATGATTTTCAACGCCCAATGTTCCAACAATTTCGAAAATCCTGATTATCGAGGCAAAAACTTGATTTTCACTTCGATAATCCAAGTTTTTCGAATTGACGTCGAAAAACTTGGATAAATCAATTGAAAAAATCCAAGTTTTTCAGCTCATTTTAAATTCTTGAGATTTCACTTCTGATATTCCAAGATTTTCGACTTATTGTGCTTCGAAAAAGTTGGATTATCAATGAAAATCAAGTTTTTCTTGAAAATCTTGGTTTATGAATTTGTACATCCTTGGATATACGACGCGAAAAACCTTGATTTTCGTCGAAAATCCAACATTTTTCGAATTATTGGACCTGAGCGTTCCTAAGCGCTCCATATTTGTTTTAAAAGCCGCCCACAATGAGATGTCTTCAACAAACTGTGCTACTGGAACACCGGGATCCTCTTCTCATATGGCGGCTATAATAATTCTTTTAAGTGTGCTGTTAGGTGGTCCCAAAACCTGAGTATTTTATATGTTATCAATCAAAATTTTCTTATTGGTCATAAATGGGTCATGCTTTGACCGTCATGGTAACACCATGACCGACCCACACAGGGCATGGCAAAGAAAATAAATTTCGTCTTTTCTTGCTTCATCCTGCATATATACAGCTTTGAAATTTTTTGAATAGCATCTCCACATCACCTGGAATCTTTGGTTAAACTCACAGAAAAGTTTGGTATCATCAGCATACGAGTGGAATTCAACATAATGATTCCTAATAATGTCACCGACTGGATGATTATACATAATGAAACCGTGTGGGGGTTCGGCCCTGATCATTTATTGCATATTCCGCCATTTTGATTTTGGACCAATTTTCCTAGATTTTGTGATTTTCGAAACCAAAGATGTTTTTTTTCTTCAATTTTTTGAGTCTTAAATTAATCCTAATCCAATTATCTTTCATAAAAACATGCCACATTGCTTGTCTTCGCACCTAATTTTCTCTAATGAACTATTTGTAAGGACCTAAAACAATAGCTTCACGGGACGCCATCTTGGTTTCAGCCAATTTTTCATCATTTGCTAGTTTTTGGATGCATTTTGAAACTATGTACGATTTTTGGTCTTTTCAAATTTTTTTCTGCCCACCATTACTTCTGTGACAATTATCTTTCATATAACACAAGTTATATACTCGTCTTCGACTTAGTTATAACTAATTTTTGAATAAATGATCGGGCCGTCTATGTACCGGAACCGTGATATACAGTAGAGTCCTGAGGAACAGTGTAGTTGAATAGCTGCTTGGACATTTCATGGTTAACCATCACTCTGGTACTTCTGTCAGTAAGATATGAGCTAAACCGTACAAGATATAGTAGTATATAGTAGTACCAAAACTGGTTCAAGCATTTTAATCAAAATATATGGTCAATGGTATACCCGTGGTCAATCAGGTAGGAAGATGTATACAGACCACAAAATGCCCTCAAATACTTAATCCAGTTTTTCCTCTCAGCTTCTTGGGCTTCGCCCTAAAAAAACCGCCATCAAAGCAGGTTTAAACCCTCGTCTACCGAAGGGGGTGGTCCCACCCCCCCCCCCTTCAGGTTTTTTTCCCCGGCTTTGCTAAAACCCCCCCTTTTTTTTGGTCCAATTATTTAAGTAAGTGTCAATTTACATTTCCGCTCCTTTTTAAAATAAATAATCCAAAAACAAACCTCCACCGGGGTATAGGGTAAGATACCGGGTGATCCAAAGTGATCGATAGGGGGGGTGGTACCCACCCCCCCCCCTCCGAAGAGAAGAACAACATGCCTAACACAACACAGGAACCTCACAGACACTTGACTTTTGGTACCATAGATAGATATGGTCCGTCCTCTATTTCCATTGATACCAAAATAAGTACCACATTGCCCTAGCATTAACGGCACAATGCCGTCATAAAGTTCGCATGTCAGCAAAACTGCCCATTTCCATGACACACACAGGGGGAAAATTTCATTTTTCGCCAAAGGATAGGAAAACCAGATTTTTCATGCGGTTTTTGACTCTAAACTTGATGGGAAATGACTAGTTTTTATAGAATGACAAATCATTTTAGAGCTATAAGAGGGTGTTTGAGTCTCTAAAATTGCGAAATATCACTTTCCACCCTATATTCAGTATTTTCCGTTTCTTTGTCCTTCCTTCCTCAACATATGACGTATGGTGACGTCATAACGGGGATGTTAGTACTTATGGAAAGAAGAAACTCTAAGCTCATCTATCTTTTGTACTCTCAAATTTATGCAGGCATCGGGTGTTTCAGTAACGAAATCCAGGGGGGGTGGCCCCCCCCCCTTCGGGGATTTTTGTTACAAAAAAATGGCTTCCTGTAGACGAGGGCTAAGGCTACAGGCTGATTCAAAAGAATTTTACGCTTTTTATTAAGTTTAGTAAAAAATCTGTAAGGACTTCCTTGCAAACTATATGTCATTAGAAAGAGTAGTTTCTGACGTCTGAATTAAAAAAGAATTTTGAGATTTTGCTTATGCCAAACTTGCGTAATACTAATTTGAATAAACACTATTTTTCCTGACTGTACACATTTGGGTAGCTTGCATCAGTTTCTCCAGGTCTTTACACCAAAAATCAATATAATGCGTAAACAGAATAGTGCAGCGGTTTGGACTGCAAAAAATTGTCGACTACCCCCTCCCGCGTACACAACGCAACCACTTCTATTCGAAAGATAGTAAAAAATAATTTTAAAAATGATGTTGTGGTCAAAAACTTGGGTGGCAGGGGTGTTTTTTGGGTAAAAAAATCACGTTTTTGGACTAAAAACTAGATCTCAAGATTTATTAATTTCTAGCAAAACAATTTAAATTAATCATCATCACGACTATCAATCCTCTGGCGTTATTTTGATTTCTGTTTTATACAATATTATAAAGGGTCCTAGAATTTTTATACCCCCAAAATCACCTTTTTTCCGTAAAAAAAAAAACATCCTTTTTATCACTTCACCACAACGAGTATTACTGAACCCTATTATGCAATTTATAAAACCTATATCAATAACAAAAGGATGCCATAAAAAATAAGCTTGTAATTTTTTTTACCTAAAAAAATAAAAAAAAATATATTTCGCTTAACTTGCGCAGCCCAATTTCATTTTTCGGCATGAAATCATCCCGCCACCAATATTTCACCACAACCACATTTTCTTAAATCTTATATATATTTACCCTTCAAATAAGGTGGTTGTGTTTTATTTGTATCGTGGGTGGAGGGGTAACTAGAAACTAGAGCACTTTTCAAGGCTCGGGCGCTCCGCTAGAACGCCTCGATGGGTTTTTCAACTTTCATTATCGAAATGAAAGTTTTACTTTTATACTCATACTCAAATCCATCAATCAAAGAGCAACATTTAAATGCTGACACTTTTTAAATATAAATGAGTATGAGTACAAAGCCAAACATTCAAAAAGTCCAAAAGTCAAAAATTTGACAAAAAGTGGCAACCAAAGGATGTGTAATTTGTTCATGTTTTATTGATTTGGGTTTTTACCTGGATTGTAAAAGTCGGGAAAATTGGTGATTTTATTCAATCAGTAGAACTTGCGTTTTGGCAATGAGCAAATTAAGAACTTCTTTTTATTTAGACTTCAGAAATTGCTCTTTGCAAGGGATATATTACTGTACAGAGAGTCCTTTATATTTTTTACTAAACCAGACAAAAAGAGTACACTTCTTTTTGAATCAGCCTGTAGGTACACGTCTAGCTAAATCGTAATTTTTGATATATTTTTTTCGGGGTAGTTGTCAAACACCAGGCCCGGCGCCACACCAAACCAAAGTGAGACCACCCCTCCCCGGCATAACACGCGAAATAACGAAATCTTTGAATGAAAATCTTACTCGAGGTGTTGGTTCAATTCAATTATAAAGCGTTCTTGTTCAAACTGTTAGACTCTTTGCCTTTTCCTCAATCTCATGTTGAAATTTCCATCTCTTCGATAATTGAATAACAATACAACTGAACGAGGTCGGCGTATCTGCCATTCTGCTGAGGTTGGCTCACATCAAATTCCGCCAAAATTGGCTGGGCTGCTGGTGTGGCAGGAGACCTCCCAGACTTCATCAGTCCCTCCTACAATACTGAATGGCATTCCATGACTCTTCAGGAGATGTAACATTAGTTCACGCTTTATGCCGTGTTGTCGTCTATATCGGAGTCCGGACTATGGTTCCTGGCGGACTATCTCCCTTACAACTGCCCATTCAATCCTCATTCCAATGAATATTAGTTAACGCACTCAAATACACAAAATACAGTACTGCAAACCACTGACCCGATTTAAGTGCTTGCACGGTGGTGCTTAGCCAATGACCTTTTACCTATTCTACATGTAAAAGATCTACCGTATTTTTACGGTGAAAACGTAAAATATTTAAGCCTACGGTTATTTACATGCAAATTTTACGGTTGAAAGTAATTTTACGGTGAAATACCAGTAAACCAACCATAACAATAAGCGTTTACGGTAAAATACCGTACTGAAACATGACGGTAAACCGTCAAATTTACGGTAAAATGCTGGGAACTCAGGTATTTTACCTTAAACTTGATGGTTTACCTAATTTGCATGCAAATAACCGTAAATATCTTACGGTTTCACCGTAAAAATATGGTGGATCTTTTACAGTGTATTGTGATGGCACAGTACAAAATCCTTCCGCGGGGGAAAGTACAACACCGCTATAGTTCCTATTAAACCTAAAAGTTGCAATATGAGTGTAATTTTGTGTAGTTTTGTGGCGGATATCATATTGTTTTTGGCATCGAAAAGGCGGCATGATACGGGGACATATGTGAACCGCCGTGAAATCACGATTCTGTGGGGCTAGATAGAAAAATCAGGCTGTAATTTTCAAATTTGCACACACAAAAAACCCCTGATATTGTCGATTTAGGTTTAAAAGAAAATATATTTTAAAAATTCAAAATTCTCTCCTGTAAATTTCAACGCTCTAGGAAAGGCAGGGCAAAGATATTAAAAAAGTAATACAACAGAGCCCACAAAGAACGTAATTTTCCCCCTTAAAGGGATACGAGGACATTTCCACAAAGAAGCGCCCCCATTTTTTTCAAACCGGGGTTATGCATATTTGGAATGCTTACCATTATTAGATCACACCTGAAATAAATAAGCCGAATACGCCGTCATAACGTAATAAGATCATAAAGATTATGATTTTGCATTTTCTGTCGTGTTACTTGGTTGATGGCAAAATCTTTCTTTCCACAAGGCGACTCTCTTGACCTCCTTAGAGACTGTTTCAAGAGGTTGTACTTTGCTTAAGAAACTCTCTCTGGATTTAAGGCGGTTGGCAGCAGGTATATGTCCAAATGACAGTCTATAGGACCTTGGAAGAATACATATTTTTGCACAAAATATCAAACCATAAAACATATAGGAGCCTGAATATCCCTATGAGCATTAATCTCCTGGCTTATTATGGGGCTACCATCCAGTGAATTTTTAACCTAATTAGTGGGCTTATCGTAATAAAAGTTTTACAACCATGCAAAAAATATCAATTTTGAACAATAAGCTTGAAGGCGCAATATTTCCAATTATGCCATTGTCTGTTTAATATATGAATATTTAAAAAAAAATCCTTACAGTGGAGTTGATTCTTCAGCTTTAACAGTTTTGAAATAAGAATATAAATTGCTTAAAGGTGCAACGAGAGATTTTGAGGCAACCAAACATTGCTTCATAATACTTGTAATTTCATATAGATTAGACACTCAATAGATTTCTTACCTTGTATTTGACTACAGAAATGTCTTAAAAGAGAGAAAAGGGGTGATTTTGATTTGCTTATATTTCAATATGATGACGTCTAAATTTGGGATTTCTTTACCACTACCGCCTGGGCTTGACAACGATATACGTTTCGCCCTCTTCATAGCCTTATAAATGCTATCAGCTGTAGATAGCATAAAGTTTCATTCACAGACAACTTCATTCACAGACAACGGTGGTGGATAGAGTGTATTCATGCATGTGAAAGAGTGAAGCACGTAGAAATATGGCCGAACCACTAAGTATTTTAATTTCACTCCCCGGAAGCAGATTAGGCAACAGCGCTGTAATCTTGATGAAATAGCGCTATATAAAGGCCGGTGTATTATTTTTATTTACTAGGTAGACCATATGGATGTTTATTTTTAACAGTTCTTGTTTCTATTTGATATTTATACTACAGTAACCCATGGGACTGTATATCAAAACGAAAAATTCGATTCGTCTCACACTTTGGAATTAGACAATTTGGGTGGCTATCTTTAATTTTAGTCTACTATTTCTAATTATTACACAGAAATTATATTTCGAAATCTCGGTTTGAGCCTTTAAAGAGTACACTGGCACATGGGGGGGGGGCAAGAAATCACAAATTTAGACACCGCCATTGGTTTAACACCTAAAAGCGAAATCTTGAAGAAAAATTCTGATTTTTTTTTATGTTGACAAGGAATGTTTTCTTATTCCAAAACCGTTGGAGCTGAAGAAACAACTCCATTGTAAGGGTTATTTTTTTCAAATATTTATATATGAATAACGGACGAGGACGAGAATGAAGCCATATATGGGCCAAGGCACGTGAACGACCCACATAAAAGCGCCCAAATTTGTGGTTAGCAGTCTATATTTGATACATTTTGTGAGTTGCTATATTGAATGAGGCTTGGCCGTCATCGTCTGCTGGCACATTTGAAAAAAAGTGCGGGGGTTAAGATTTTTTTAAAATTGATATAAGCATGGTTTCATGGTTGAAAGTTTTTAGCCCTTATCTGAAATTATTAAGCCCAAATCAACGCCCATATGGGTAAACAGAATAGTTTTATATTAAACCCAACCCGGTGTGGTTTTATTCAGTAGACATCAGTGGATCATGGTGTTAAACACAAGAAAGCACACACTGGTGTGATTCCCGCGGCATCCACCCTGTTAGACCGGTCGATGGACCTTTGTGGTCATATCAATAAGTGTCATATAGCGGATTGGTCATTAAGACCTCCTAGCTTGGTCTGGGAGGCAGATTAGCTCTAGGCTAATCCTAAATAGATTGGGGTATTGTATTGCATTTTGTTTGTTTGTAACTCTGGCCAAGCATTGGGATGCTTGGAATGTAATGCACCCTGGCCTGTTTCATCACAATCTGAATGATATCTGGCTGAAAAGTCCCTGCAATTTTAACACCGTGGGAGGAGGTTGTGCCTCTGTGTGGTTAATTGGGTGGGTAACTTGCATGGGTGTTGTAGCATAGGAATATTATAATTTTAGACCAGCTTATGGAAGAGGCCCTATACTTTATAGAAGTTGTGCCATGGGATAAGGGGCAGATATTTAGGAGCAGTAATAGACATCCGGAAAAGGTAGGCTCAAGTTGTCGCCGTGCCAGATGGAAAGCTGTGTTCTACTTTGATTGGAGACGACACTCAGATGTTACGCTACACAAACCTCTCTGCAAGTCATTTTAGTTGGAAAGGACCAATGTAAGTTTCTTTGTTTCTGGCCAAGTTATTTCAGGTTAACCTTTAAATATGAACCAATATTGTTTTATTGAAGGGAATATGAATATGGGGGTGTAGTCAAACTACATAACTAAGTCATTCTAGTGTGCTCGTTTACGTTGAGTTAAGATATTATAATTTGGATGTATTAATTTGTTCTTGTTTAAGAGATAGAACAAACCAAGTATTGAATGTTCAGTGACCTTACAGTTTTTCAGTTAAGAATTATGATTTTTAATGAGTTAAAGGAATTAAAGCTGTGAAATTACGGGTAATATGGTATAAAAAGTTAGGGAAGGAAGTTAAGGGTTTAGTTTTTAATTGAGACTTTGGGTGGAATGAATTGAAGATGGGAGTTGAATGGAGTGAATTACAAGATTATTGAGTTTTCTTGATGTCATTTCATATTAATACAACCAAAAGTGGAGGGAAAGGGGTTTTGAAAGTGTTTAACGGAGTTTTAAACAAATAGCCAAAAAGGGAAATCTACATTTTTGGTATTCTGATTTATTTTATCTATAGCCGCTTTTGTTGGGTTTTACAGGGGGTGAAACCCATTCAAAAACAGTCGTCCGTGATGGGCGCTGACATTTGAATATGGCACGGAATAATGATTAGTTTGGTGGGTGCTTGTATACACACATAATGTCAAGTCGATACAAACAATCCGCCAAAATATCAGGTGTTGGAAGTTGGGTGCTATTGGGTGGTTAAATTTTGTCCTACCCATGGCCCACAACGAATGAAGACAATCAGTCGTCTTTGATTTAAATAAACCGCATCAATGAAACATCTTTTCACCCTAAGCGCGATTGAAATAAACCGCCTAAATGAATAATCTTTTCACCTAAGGCGCGCATTGCTTATGAGAAAAAAGAGTATCTGAGCACAAATGATCCAGGTACACTTATTACACATGGCACCTCTAACACATTACAGTAATTTGATCACTACCGATTAGTGTATATGCAAAGCGCCCACAGTATGTGGAAAAGAAGCGGATCGGCAGCACATTGCTTTAGATTGTGGTACTAAAAGGGAAAAACATGCGAGACGGGTGTATTTCTAAAGATTTACGTAACGTTTTGCCTATCTATTTAGAGAACTCTTTGGGTATAACATTTAATCTGATACTGTGGGACAGGGGAGCTCGTGCGAGATTCTTCCACTTTGGTCCAGTGATGTGTAAAGAAACATTTCCATCTATGCGGTAAAACTGCCAAGATAAGAGTTTGGGACAGTCAAAACTTTTTATATCCATTATGAACTGAATGGAATGGTTCTCCTTCATTTACATTTCGGCCATATAAGTAAGACGTTTACTATTATATTTCAATGAATTAAGTTTTCCAGTGGACTTGACTGTATAAACATCTTTCGTGTAAGAGAACTTGTCTTTCCGGAAACAGAACTACCACAGAAAACTACAAGGTGCCAACTAAATCCCTTTTTGGAATATAAATTACATAATTGGATTAATTAAAAAGGAATCTGTATATTGTATATTTGAGTGTTGGCATAAATAATGTAGTTAATCAGATAATCATACAATTGAGTTGCAAGTTTGTAATTAATCATATAGCGTCTTTCTGAGCAGTTTTTTATATCTTCGGGTTTATTGGACCAATTTTTGGCGACAACGATTGGATTATTACGCTCGATATCCATGAGGAGGTTATAAGACGTGTAAAGATAAACTGCAAACTTTGTGCTTTAAATTTTAGTAAATACTATTACATTGGATTGCATACATTAATACAGGTGGCATCTGCGGATGTTCTCGTTCCAGGGAATGGTGCAGCAACTTTTCATCTGGCAATTCCAAGGCACAGTACAGTGGTGTGGATGTTGATAGTTGTAAATGTTGGGGGTGACTTTGAGGACATTTAATTAGTAGTATCTGTACCTTTTTGGCATTTGATTCAGTATGCAAGTTTAATACGCCAAATGTGGGAGTTCCTCTCAGTCTGTCAGTAAATCGTTATTTTGTGTTGATGTAAAATTTGGTCGGTGGCATGCATTCTTCATTTACTTGGGCTGTTTAGTGTTGTAAAAAATGGCAACTGAGTTCGAAATAGAAAGGTTAGCTACACTTGGGAAGGAAGGAATTAGGTCTTAAAGGTTAAAGAGCTCTTGAGTTTTTCAAAACGAACGGTAGAACTTAAAAGCAACGCGATCTGAGGCGTCAGTCTAGGCGGGAGGAAACGCGAGTATGAAAAACAAAGAGCTGTGAAAGGGAAGATAGATTTAAGAGAGCTGCGCATCAGCGTAGGAGGCAGATGTAAGCAGCGAGAAGAGGAGGCTGACAATCCCTGTTGGCGTTGAAGAGACCTCACTTGAAAAACAAGTAAAAATAGAAAGAGATTTAAACTAAGACAAATAGAAAGGTAGGGATTTGGATGGAAGCAGCCAGTAGGGAAATAGGACTGCAAAATACGAAGTTCCTGCCTTTAATGAAACGAAGACAACCTCGAGCTTACCTGATGCGCTTCGAGCGGTATGCCAAAAGCAGGGATGGGGCCAAGCATTTTGGGCTGTTGATTTGAAGCTATTTGAGTGCACTTTTGTCTGACAAGGGCTTTAGAAGCTATACTATTCCCTCATGGATGAAACAAGATAATGACTATGGGTATTAAAACGGCAATCTTGATAGGTATGAGTTAAGTTAAATGAAAGGAGGGGTTTTCCGCAAGAGATTCAAGCGTCAAAACCACAGGTTGGGGAGTCCGGTGCTCAGTATTCCAGATCGCTTTCTGCATTAATTTCAATCGGTGGTTAGAGTTAGCTGCATTAGGTGACAATAGTAAAGAAGCCATTATAGATAGATTTGATTATTCGGGATCAATTCCTTCATAGCATTCTATGGATATGGTTATGTTATAATGAGGAGGAAGCCCAAAAGTGTGAATGCTATGACATATTTAGCAGATCAATATTTGCAGGCTAATGGTAGTTGGGGAATGGATAGGCAAGGTAACAAAGGTGGGCCTACCAAGACAACATCGCCCTTATTCTGCTCAAGGAGGAAAATTTTCAAAGAATAAACAATGTTTAGGCCATAAACTCTAATATCAAGGTATGCACTGGTAGGAGAATTAAAGGACCCATGTTTTGTAGGGGTAAGCAAGGTCATATTGCTAATGAATGTAGCATAGGCATAACTTGGGGTGCGCTCGTGTGGCATGGAGTTCAGTTGTACATCTCAAGGCACAATGAGTGGAAGGAGGTCAAAATAAAGAGTGTAGTGATAAGGGGGCATTTATGTTGATTGCTACGGGCCAATGGGTAGATAGATCCCAGTGTGACAAATATACTCTAGATTGTGGGTGGTGGGCACGAATTGACAGTCTTGACAGCTGCGTGTCATCGTAAGTCAGCAGATTCAATGCCAATCGTGTGGGTTAGTTAGGTCCCCATTAAGTAGGGTGTTAAGAGGACACTGGCGTTGCAGGGTTGGGGTGTTTGTCAAAGAAAGAGGGGTTAGGTTAATTAATCCCAATTCATGGCGACTAAATACTGTATCCTAATTGATGGGACTGTCAAGCGTTTTCCAGTTGCTCGCGTAAGATGATACACCCTTCTTCACAGTGAGATAGGATTTGGCACTATGAAATGGGGCTTAAGCCTGTATATGAATTGTAGTGGTTAATATAGATGGTGCTCTCGGGGAGAGTCCACTCACACCAGATCCGCAGTGGAGTTAAAGCAAGAGTAGTTTGGTAAGCGAGGTATGTCCCCAAGAGTAGAGGATTGCGTACATGAAGGGAGAATTAATTCAGACCTGTCGGGGAATGCTCAGAGTGTACCAGCATCTGCGGAAGAAAGTTCAGGTTAAGTGGGGGAACTGAGAATTCATAAGTAGTAATGTGACCGCAGCGACACAAGGGGGGGTTTCAATCTCATAAAGATGAGGGGATTTGGAGTTTGGAGCATCGGTTGAGACGAGACGAGGGGACCCTTTTTTTCAGAAGGAAGCTAGAAGAAGCCGTTCAAAGCCATGGATAGTGTATCCTTAATTCCACTGGTTAGGCGACATCATTAGGCGGGAAACAGCAACAAGCTGATCCCACTTTGAAGAAAATTAGGGAGCAGGTCAAAACGGTGAAGCAACAAAGTGTAAGAATAGTGGTCAGTACCTCATTTACTGTTGACAAAGGCATTATATACAGGCATTTTGTGGCACCAAACATGACTGTGGTGTAATCAATTCCCATCAACTCGTCGGCCTCACTTTGGAACGTATAGACAGTCTTTATGAGAACTGCTATGAAGGCACTGTTGGGGGGGGGGACATTCAGGGTAACACGTAGGGTGATAGTAGTAGAAGACCAGCCTATAGATCCCGGGACCAAACTCTGGAGACCACTTTTCATTCACCGTGTTAACTTTGTTTGCCCGTTCCCCAAAATGCCGGAACATTGAAGCAGCAAGCCCAGTCAAAAAACTTTCAACATCGATCAGGGAACCCTAGGGACACCTTCAAATCTTGGTCTCAGAGTTTGGTACCGGGATTACCGGCTGTTCTCTACTATAGGGTGGTTACAGAATTTTACGGGCCAGGAATGTGGCGCTTGCTTGCTATACGTCGTACTGTCAATCATGGCCGAGTGGTTGTCAGAGGACAATACCCAAGGGGAGGGTCACAAAAGTACAACCTGAGAAATGCCCATTATGGACACTCCATTTGAAAGGGTTGCTGTCGATTATTGTGGGTCCATCAAAACCTGCCACAGAAAGGGGCCACCGGTAAATAATGTCCTTATATAGATTATGCTATCAAGGTATCCTGAGGCAACTCCTTTGAAGAGTATAGAGGCTGAAGTAGTTGCAGAAGAGTTATGTTATGTTCACTAGACTGGCCATACAAAACAGATATTAACTTGATAGGGTTCACCAATTCAGTCTGGGGTGATGAACGAATTGAGTAGATTATTGTCCATATATAAGCAACTTGCTATAATTCTTACCATGCATGTGCAAGGGATTTGTGAAAAGGTACAATCAAGTTCTCAAAAGTACCTTTGACAAAGTTATGCGAGGAAAGGCCACGAGATTGGGACCAGTTAACGATCTGTCCCGTGTGTTCGGCATATTGTGAAAAACCAACAACAAGCACAGTATTTCTTCACCCTTGAACTAATGTATGGACGGTGTGTTTGTGTTAGAGCGACCATGACTGTTCTAAGGGAAATATGGACAGGTCACAGTCAAATCAGGTGAGACAAAAGAATAATACGGTCGTCAGGATTGCAGGAGCGGTTAGAGGAAACATGCAAACTAGCCCAGAGTGAACTTCAGAAATCGAGGCCATAAGTATACTGTTTGACAGTACAATCGACGTTGCAAACATCCAGGACTTTGAAAAAGAAAGGGGAGGGTTCTCTTATTACTACCTACATGATCAAAATAAATCATATGCATTGGAAGGGGCCGTTTAGAGTTATCAAGAAGATGAATCGGATGAATTATCAGATTGATTTGGGATCAAGGAAGTCCACTTTCCACATCAACCATCAACAATTCATTGCCAGTTGGTTACTGGCAATGGGGAGGAATCTCAAGATTCAGGGACTCTGGAGATTGTAGCAGTATCAGTCATAGAGGATGAGATCGAGGTGAAGGATGGTTCATACATGAAACTAGATAATGGAAGTCTTCATCTCCCAACCTTGATTTCTAAAGAGTCAGTCAGTGATGTCAACATCAATTCCAATTAGCGGAATCTCAGAAGTATGATTTGAGAAGACTTCTTGGAAATTACAAGGATATACTCACTGATTTACCGGGGAGGACAAACTGGGAACACACAAGATTAAGCTAACTGATTCTGAACCGGTAAGATCTCGACCATATCCGATACCACATGCTCTGCGAGGCGAGGTTCAGAAAGAGATAGATTTAATGTAGGCCAGTCAAAATAGAATGAATGCTGCATTAACCCAACACTAATTGCAACAGAATCAATTTCTAACAGAATTGTATTGAGAATACCTTTAAAAACAATCTATCAAAAGTCTACTAAAATCAAAGAAGTGGAACCCTATATTTTTAAGGGGGTAAGGTTTATAAGGGGTCAGAATATGAAAAGTATCAAAAAACGCGTCGAAAAGTATGCCAACGTGTCAGTTAAATTTCCAGATTAAAAAAGGTATAGTTTGCCATATCTGCAGGTTGTAGTTTCAATAGTTCAATGAGTCAAATAGGTTCAAGGTCACAATGGGGGGTTAAATTTCAGATATATCCGTTCGTTATAAAAATGGTGTCAAATGTTCGTCTAATGGTACAGAACCCGAAATATACTAGGTTGCACCATCTATAATATTTGTTGCATAATTGGAATGCCAAAATGTGCCTGGGGGCTAAAGGGTCTATGGGAGGTCACTAGTCATAGCTCTGTAATTCTTATAGAGAAAGTTCAAACAAAGAATCTATTTACATTTACTTATCTAGTGGGACAATTTAACAGTTACAACCAGTCCGATCAAAATGGACCATTATATGAATTTTAACCCAGGATGACCTTGAACTGTTATGAGCCTATTGTACTAAAACTATAACGCGTAGATAGGGCAAACTATACCTTTTTTAAACCGTAGGAGTTAGCCCGCTAAAATTGGGTAATCATTTAAATCAATTCGAACAATTCTAACTTTTTACCCTGTACAAAACGTGTCCCCTTATTTATACAGGTTCCACTAGGTGGATTTGGTAGAACTTTTTATTAATTATTATTTTTGGACTATTTCAGAGTATATTAAAAACCAAAATTGTGTCGTTGCAATTTGTGTGGGGTCAAATCATACAATTATTGGACTAATGATGGAGATGGGCATTATAGTTCCTAGTACTACCCCGTATGCTAGTCCTTTAACAGTGGTTGTCAAGAGTGACGGGACTCTCCGATGTTGTTGCGACACTAGGAAATGAATGCAAAGACTGAATTGATGATTGAGCCAGTACCGGATCAGGAAGAGATCTTTGCACAATTATCAAATGATAACTACTTTACCAAACTTGATCGGAGTAAAGGGTAGTGGCAATTCCATCTTTTTGGATGAGAGCTCCAAGAAATACACTGGTCTAATCACACATGGAGAATTGTTCCAATTTGAAGTTATGCCTTTTGGATGGTAAACAGTTCTGCAAACTTTCAGTGGATAATGAGGATCTTGTTAAGAGGGATGTTCAAATTGGCATAATATATTGATGAATTTTTGCTACATACTTGCTCAGGGAGGAAAACCATTAGAACATTGAAGGAAAAGAGCGTTTCCGAAGAAGACTGAGAAGAGCCAACTTAACTGTTAGGCCTACAAAGTGTTTTGTTGGATACCACGAGGTAGAATTTCTTGGTCACATCGTAGGTCATGGAACCATTAGGCCTAAATCAGATAAGCTTGAAGCATAAGAATGCAGCACGCCCCAGAACTAAGACACAGGTTAGGTCTTTCTTAGGCCTAGTTGGGTACTATCGCAAGTTCATACCAGACTTTGCGACCATAGCATGTCCATTGACAGATAGCATCAAGAAGGGCAGACCAAACAAGATTGTTTGGGAAGGTGAGCATGAAGTGGCTTTTGAGACTCTAAAAGGTAAGTTGGCTCAGTCACCGATTTTACATTTACCTGATTTAGAGAAGGAGTTCATACTTCGCACTGATGCATCTGAGGATGGTATGGGAGCTATGTTGATTCAAGAACCTGAAGGTGAGAAGTTCCCGATAGCTTTTGCAAGCAAAAAGTTCACTAACTGCCAGAGAGCGTATAGCGTTATGGAGAAAGTGTCTGGCTGTGGTTGGCGGTGTGTGCAAGCCGGTTGAAACCAATTTTTATATGGACGTGCATTTGTCATTGAAACCGACCACCAACCACTCTCCTGCTTGAGAAAGTCAAAAGTGGCTAACGGCAGAAGTTATGCGTTGGCGGCGCTTGCGTACAACCTACAGATACGGTAGAGTGATAAAGGAAAGCAGAATGTGGGTGCAGACTATATGAGTCGCATAGATGTTAGTGCAGAGTAGGTGTTAGACTTAGTGAATTTATTGTCTGCATTAAAGTACTAAAATTAGCATCATTATCAGATATACTGTAGCATGCGAGTTTTTCGGTACCTTTTTGAAATGTAATTAAGTAGTTTAATGGAGTTTAGATATTGCTCTGTGAGTCAACTTCCTTTGGAGTTACAATGCAATTATGCATTCCTTAAAGGGGGAATCAATTGTCATATAGCGGATTGGTCACTTAAGATATTTAGCACTTATGGCCAACCATAGTTTCTTTGGCCAGTTGGCTGCTTATAAATTCCATTGATTGTATGTACAGTAGGGCGTTTTGAATCAATCCCTGATGCATAGGAATTTGCCTATACCGTCTTCTACTAAACACATGTCAGTACTTAGGGATAAAAAGTGTTCCAAAAGTTTAAGAACCACAAGGACATTTCATAATCATGCAAAAATTCCCCTAAGTACTAACGCTGTGTGGGCTAAAAATGAGCGTTAAAGTCAGGGTTTCATGTGTTAGTATAGGATTTTTATGTGATCACATGACCCTATTGAGGTGAATTTCCCCAAACTGGTGCATTGTGGGATGACTCAAAACACCCTCTGATTGTATACCTAGCTCAAGCTAATCCTTAAAGTAGATTTTTGGGGTATTGTATTGTATTTTGTTTGTAACTCGGCCAAGCATGGATGCTTGGAATGTAATGCACACCTGGCCTTCTTTTCATCACACAATCTGAATGATATCTGGCTGAAAGTCACTTGCATTTTAACAACCGTGGGAGGAGGTTGTGCCTCTGTGTGGCTTAATTGGGTAACATAGCATTGGGTGTAGCACTAGGAATATTATAATTTTTAGCCAGCTTATGAAGGCCCATCTTTATAGAAGTTGTGCCATGGGATAAGGGGCAAATATTAGGAGCATAATAGACATTCCTTGAAGTAGTGCTCAAGTTGTCGCCGTTGCCAGATGGGAAGCTGTCTACTTTGCCTGGAGACGACACTACAGATGTTACCGCTACACAAACCTCTCTGCAAGTCATTTTAGTTGGAAAGGACAATGTAAGTTTTCTTTGTTTCTTGGCCAAGTTATTTCAGGTTAACTTTAAATATGAACCATATTGTGTTATTGAAGGGAATATGGAATATGGGGATGTAGTAAAAAGACAAAAACTAAGTAATTCTAGTGTGCTCGTTTACGTTGGTATACAGACTATACAATTTGGGATGTATAATGTTCTTTTTAAGAGATGAACAAGTCATTGAATGTTCAAGTGACCTTACAAGTTTTCAGTTTAAGAATTATGATTTAATGAGTTAAAGGGAATTAAAGCTGGTGTTAATTACGGGTATGGTATAAAAAGTTGGGGAAGGAAGTTAAGGGTTTAGTTTTGATTTAGACTTTGGGTGGAATGAATTTGAAGATGGGAGTTGAATTACAAAGATTGTGAGTTTTCTGATGTCATTTATTTTAATACAACCAAAGTGGATGGAAATGGGGTTTTGAAAGTTAACTGAGTTTTAAACAAATAGCCAAAAAGGGAAATCCACTATTTTTGGTATTTGATTTCTTTTATCTATAGCCGCTATTTTGTTGGGTCTACATTTCATCTGCATACTGTGGGACAGTGGGAGCTCGTGCAAGATTCTCATTTGGGCCAGTGATGGTAAAGAAACATTTCCATCTATGCTGTAAACTGCCAAGATAAGAGTTTGGGACAGTCAAATTTTTATATTCCATTATGAACTGAATTGGACTGGTTATCCTTCATTTACATTTCGCCATATAAGTAAGACTGTTTCATTTATATTTCAATGAATTAAGTTTTCCAGTGGACTTGACTGTAACATCTTTCTGTGTAAGAGAACTTGTTCTTTCCAGAAACAGAACTACTCAACAGAAACTCACAAGGTGCACTAAATCCATCTTTGGAATATAAATTACATAATTGGATAATTAAATAATGAATCTGTATATTTGTATATTTGTGTTGGCAATAAATAATTTGTAGTTTAATAGATAATCATACAATTTGAGTTGCAAGTTTGCAATTAATCATATAGCGTCTTTCTGAGCAAAGTTTTTTTTTATATCTTCCGTGTTTATGTGACAATGAGTACAAGTCTGTGATATTTATGTAATAAACATATTATATTTGTCAAGTTTCAACATCTCATCATCATCGGTCGTCCGTGGACGGAATGGAAGAAGCACTGGCTACATGTTCGAACCAGATATCCCTGTCATGCATGATATACTGGAACTCTTGTAGATCTAGATTGAGATCGCTCTTGATGGTGTCAGTGTACTGAAGGGACTTCTGCCTCTGCTTGATTTCCCACCCGGAGGAGCCCAGAAAATCAAGTGGGAGATGGGTTGGTCGGTGGTGCGGATGCAGTGACCAGCAAAACATAAACGGCGTTGCCTGATTGTTGAAGATATTGGAGGGATATCACCGTATACTTTGGTGTTTGGAATATGATCCTTCCACTGATTATAGCACCTTCGTAAAAGTTTAGTGTAGCACCCGTTTATACGATCTTCCATTTTCTTGCTGATTGTCCAAGTTTCTGAGCCATACAACAGAATGCTTTCCACGCAGGCTTTGAAGAATCTGATTTTAGTCCTTCGATCTAGCGAGGATTTCCAGATCTTGTGAAGTTTATTGCAGGCGACCCATGCTTGTGCTTTCCTACATTTGAAGTCATGAAAAGAATCCGGAATATACGAACCAAGGTATTTGAATTCAGGTACATTTTCGAGTTCAATTCCTTTGATGGTCTTAACGAAGGCTGACGATGGAATATTTATACCAGAAGGGTTTTATTTTTCCCCTCATTCAAGTGTAGACCAACTGCATTTGATGCTGCCTCAACACTCTGTAACAGGAGTTCGGCTTTGTTAATAGATGATGCTAAGAGAGCAATGTCATCGGCGAAATCGAGATCGTGAAGTCGGATTTCTGGATGTCGTCTGCTCCTTCTGGGCTTCAACAGAATCCCAGTTTCATTGCTGATATCTGCAAGTGCATGGCGCATAACATAATCAAGAACTGTGATGAAAATGAATGGAGCCAAGGTGTCACCCTGGAGAACACCCGCTGAAATAGTGAATGGTTCAGTCTCTCCATCAGGTGATAAGACAATGGCTGTACAATTGTCATAAATCACTTTAATAGCCAAAATGATGGAATCTGGAATACCATAGGCTCGAAGGATGTAAACATTCGATCTCGGTGTACGGAGTCAAAGGCTTTGGAGAAGTCAATTAACACGGCTGCCAGTGGGTAACACTTCTGTGGCAGCATCCAGACAAGCCGTTGAAAAGCTTTGAAAGGTTATCATACTTCTTTTGGGCAGATTGATCTTGGAGCTCGTCCTGCAGAAGGCTGAAACGGTTGAACACATCAACAGCAAACCTTTCTTGAAGTTGGTTGTCTTGGCTTAGTGCTTTGAAGTTCAGTGAGCAGGATTTGTTTGCCTGATTCTTTGGGAGCACGAAGACTGAGATTTATCCTGGTTGTTACTATACGGTGGTCAGATCCAAGTGTTGAGAAGGAGCTATATGCTTCAGTGTTGCGGATGGAGTTTCGCCACTTCTAACTAGGATGAAGTCAATTTGTGCTTTGGTTGAATCAGGATACTGGAAAGTCCACTGTTTTCGTTGTGGTTTCCTAAACGAGGTGTTACTCACAATAAGATTGAATTCTTTTGCAAAGTTGAGGAGATGTGTCCCATTCCTGTTGGTAAGTTTCAACAGTCCCACAAATTAGGCTAAAATAGCTAAAAATCACTGGATGTCTTTAGCCTCATACTAAGGCTACAGTGCAAAAACTGGGGTGTTAAAAATTTTAACACCAAGTCGGTGTCAAGCTTGTCGGTGTAAGTTTCTGGTGTTGAAATTTAGTATTTAACACCGCTCGGTGTTGCTGCATAATTTTAATTATGCATTTTGGTGATCTGTTTATGATTTGTTAGAGGCAAGCAGTTATATACAATAGAAGCAAAAAAATAACAAAATCAAACATTTTCTACCAAAATGTCAGACGTTACACATATAAATGTTAACACCAAAGTTTGGTGTTAATTAACACCAGAGGACGCGGTCCCGTATTGATTCCAGGAGTGTTAAATTAACACCAGTTGTGTCAATTTGGCACCGGCAGTGTTAAAAAATAATTAACACCGACCGTGGTGTAAAATTAACACCAAGCAGTGTATTGTAACACCAACATTTGTCTTAATATTACACTAACATGGTGGCATTCAACACCGAAATGGTGTAAATCTAACAACAGTGGGTGCAGTCCCCTATTGATTCCAGGAGGGATTTACAATTAACACCCACGGTGTTAAAGTTAACACCCATTTTGCAGTGTACTCTATATTTTATGGTTTGATATTGTGCATAAAAAATTAATATATCTGTATTCTTCCAAAGTCATTTGAGAGTAAATTGAAGAAATTTCATATTTTGTGAAAATGTGCCAACGCCGCTTTATAATAATCACCAGATATAGCACTGGTAACATGTAATGTGTGAACAAGAATTTAACTCTGATAAGTATCATTGACCCGTATTTACAAAAGAACTTAGTCCTAGTCCTGTATTAAGTCCAACATGGAAGGCCCCTTTAGTTTTTTTAATAGATATATGCAAAATATACAACTTTAAATGGGTAAGATCTCAGCCGGAGATCTCAGCTCTGGGGGTCTTGCTGTACTTTCTTTTCATATTTTCAGCAGTAAAACTAATATAGGAAAGAAACAAAATGTTGGGTCCTTCATAGTAGTAGACTTAGTCGTAGACTAAGACCTTTAGAAAGTTAACTGCATATTTCTAATCGATATAATGGCCCATTTGGATTAAAAAGTTTATAAACTTGAACAAATCGTGAGAGGAAAAGCGCTTGCCGCCGCGCCTCCCTTATCCAATGCAGAGTAATGTCGTCCTCAGTCTTGTCACTACCCACAGCACTTTATGTTAGACGTTTAGACATGTTACAATTTTCCGCTTTTTTAGGACGAAACATTACTTTTTCGCCCCTCATTCAATATTTGTATTGAGAAGACGGTGTAGTTTCGGAAGCCTGGATGCCCACCACTGACAGTTTCCGACATGTGTAAACTAGAAACCTGCATGGCACAGCCTGGTAATCGACAAATTATGATATTGAATTATGATAGTCTATTTGTAGACTGCAGAGATCGATAAAAAGAAAAACACGGTTACATCTGCAAAGAGCAAAACATCATACATCAATTATATTTTGAATATCAATACTATAAGTGGCAACCGCGCTTCGTTAATCTATGGCAAGCGTTTTTTCAGTTATATCCAAGAATATAAAGCCGGTGTCATATGTTATATGTCCTCCATTTTTCTGATTAAACTTTTAAAAATATTATTTTCTCAATTTTATTTGAGAAAAGATTTCTCACGGGAAAAGCACTTTGTTTACTATAAAAGAGAGAAAAGGGATTCCCAAGAGTTGATTTGCTAAGTGCACCTGTTAAGATTGCAACATAGGGAAGTGGGGAATTCCCCAAGGATGCTAAACTTAGAAACTTGTTTATGTTTTGAGATCAAAACATTGTAAGATCAGGGAATTCCCAGAAAGTTATATATGAAGTGATGTAATTCGGGTGTGAATTCCATTGGTCAGCTAGTGTAAAGTTATGTTTATGCATGAGAATGATGTAATGATTATTGTTAGAAAGGGGAATCTATCTGTGAGTAGTTAAATACGATCACTGAAGGACTCTCTGCCAGCAGCTGAAATCAGAGCTTACTAGCGCTCTGGAGCTATACAGTATAATTAAAGCTAGTTTTTACTCTACAATAATGGTAGATTTGAGTTCTCTCCTATTGCCAGGATGCCGCCGGAATCGGATAGCTAATTGTCTGCTGTCGTCTTTTAAAGGTGCAACGAGAGATTTTGAGGCACCAAATATTGTGTCATTATAGTAATTTTATATAGATTAGACACTGAATAGACTTTTTACCTTGTATTTAGCTACAGAACGTCTTAAAAGAGGAAAATGGCGATTTGATTTGCTTATATTTCAATATAAACATACGCTGAATTTCGTATTGCTCCTACGAATTAGAAATTTTCACAATTTGCTACCAAAGAAACATTTCTCAGCTTAATCCTTTCAGGTGGGGAAATATTTGATGGAAAGCTTTATATCAGGGCAAAAATCAGTACTTTCGATTTGTTTCGGGGCCCGTGATATGTGAAATCTCTCGTTGCACCTTAAGCCAAAGAGCCTTCAGTTTTGGATCAAAAAGGGATTCCAGTTTGTGATCCTATATGAGGACATAGCGACGTACAGACTGATGGTGGTATATTACCTGGATTTTATTATTGTGGACCATTTGTCGTCGAGGAAAGCCCCGTCGTCTTGAACTGCTGGACGAAGTTACCTTCATCACGAGAAGGTCCCTTGGATTAATTTACCTGAATTTTGTATGAACTTGTGCGCTGTCATTTTGGAGTGTTCTTGAAACCAATTACAATCATTAAAATCTGTTATATTATATAAAATTTAGATCACTTGTGCACAAGGCTCGTTTATTTGTGTTTGAAAGGTATTTCTGACCTTAGACGTCTACGAGACGTCATAACACATATAATACATTGTCCATGTGACTGAGTGTCCTACCACCCATCTGTCTATTGTGTTCTCCATTGAGTGCTGTATGCTTCATTTGTTTCAGCACTGTACCCAAATAGCCTCGTCCTACAGGTCACGGTTTATTCCGTACATGTCGCTATGGTAGTTGGACACTCTTCTCTTGGGGGACACTCAGTTTCTTTACACCGGGACTGAAGCCTGTTTTTTTTTTTCCAGATTTCAAGTTTTTCCATCGAAAATCTCAGTTGATAAACTGGGTTTTTTCGTCGATATTGCAAGGCCAAGTCTATAATCCAAGATACTGTTGATAGTCAAAGATTTACTGTCGATAATCCTGATTTTCGACTCGTATTGCAAGAACTCAATTGAAAAAAAAAATGGTTTAGTATAGAACGTAAGAGTGGAATAAATCGCCCAGTCGTCGCTGTGTATGTCAAGTTTCGCGCGCTGAAAACCGAAATCAGCTCTATTTTGATTTTTTAGCTCACTATACATCCAGATTACGTCTATGTGTTCCGAGGTTTTACGTACTAGCTAGGGTGACAAACAGACCATTCGCGAATATAGTTGTCTGGAGGTGTTATGAGCTGATCCAAGAAACACCGCCTGCAGACGACTATTATATTCACGAATGGTCTGTTTTGAGTCGTTTATCTTGCATATACGTCGTGCAAAGAATTGAACGGAACTATCAGTGATTTGCTAAATCAGACAAACAAAAATCATCACAAACTCATGATTTTTGCATGTCTTGACCGTGTAAAGTTATCTAACATACCCTATACTGCTAAGACTGACGAGACTATATTAGTGATCCGTACCTTGACCTTTTGTTTTGTTTAAGATAGAAGGCAGTAGCGGTGGTCTTTGGTTCGCTCAACTTTAGTCTCCAGGTCTTGAGATATCCTTCAAGTAGGGCCATGTCTGAAGTAAGTGTACTTTCTACTTCAGTCCAGCTTCTGTCCGAGTGAAGAAGAGCAAGATCGTCGGTGTAACCATATTGTCTAGATGTTGTTGAGGTAATGTCGCTGATATAGGCCTACAGTTAAAGCAACACAAAATGGGAGCCAACACTGATCCTTGTGGGATTCCGTTCCTCTGACGACGCAGTCGTCTGCTCTGCCCACCACTGGTCTTGAGGACAAAGATGCGGTTTACAAGCATGTTACATATCCGGGATGGTCCTGAGAAGCTTTGAGTGTCAGACCTTGCTGGCCACACGGTATCATTATGCTGCAGTGAGGTCTACCAAGATGACGACTGCCTTAGGACGCTTTTCAAAGCTCTCCACAATATCATTAGTGAGTTTTACGATCTGATGGACAGTGCTTCGGCCACGGCAAAATCCTGCCTTTTCATCAGGCAGCTGGGATTCGACGACTGGCTCCAGCCGGGCCAGGATTAGCCTCTCAAAGAGTTTGAAGGAAACGCACAGTAGTGACATTGGGCGGTAGTTCTTGTGGTTGTCAGGAGGCTTGTTTGGTTTGGGGAGTGCGATGATGGTAGCCCTCCTCCAAATCTTGGGTAAGGACTGCATGGTTGATGAGGCAACATGTGTAGAACTCCTGGAGCCATTCAAAACATCGTGGGCCATAGTGGATCAGGATCTCCGCTGGGTATGTTATCATGGTTATCAGGCCCCTGGGCCTTTCCATTCTTTAATAAATAACATCTTTTCTTTTGTAATACATTTATAAATTTAGGATATGCAAAATCTTTGCTCATTGCTATGATTCAAGAATATTGACAGCACCATGGCTCAGGAATTCACCTTTCTGTAACACTACAGCTTCTATATTTTGTATACAGTCCTAGTCGGGGAGATATGGTCCAAATTATGGCCTGACCGTAAAGTTGAGTATGAACACAATATTTTTGCTGAAAATGATAGATTAGGGTGATAGAATAAGAATCTGCCGGGTGCCATCTTGGGCATCCTTAAGCATTTTGAAACTGAAACTGAAATCCAAGATGGCATCGCCATAAATGATAATTATCTATTCAACCCTATATTATCAAACTATGGAGTTACTAGATATACTATAGGACCCAATGAACAAGTACATGGCACTTGTAACATTGAGTCATACTCCAAATTCAAATAGAAGCCAAGTATAATAATTTTAAAATATGCCATATAATAGCAAAAATACCTGCGATAAAAAATAAACATGAAGTACTTAGATTATGTTGTCAGACACAATAAATGTATTTCTGATACTTTTAAAGTTGTAACATGACGTCAATCAATGTGGCAGCCCAAAACGTGAATATCTTCAAAAAATACTTGACACAAATTCTAAATATACCTTCAAGTATATATTATTGTGTCAATGAAACAATTAGAAATGTACCTATGATCATAACCAAGTGATACCAGGTAATCCCGATAAATAAAAATGGGTCAAATTATAAATTGAGTGCAATATATGTGAAAAAATGTAATTCCTATGGTATTTCGACAACTTTGCACCATATTAGTTTTATTTCGATTTTGGCGTATTTAAAACAAATTGAAATGTATGTTGTACATTGGTTAGGATCAAAGGTACATTTCTAATGTCATTGACACATTGATTTCGATTTGAAGGCGGTAATACTTATATAAATTTGTGTCCTGTATTTTTTTGTAGATGTTCACGTTTTTGGCTGCCATATTGATTGACGTCATGTTACAATTTTAAAAGTATCAGTATCACACCCAGGTGTGATTATGTGATGAAGGTTTTGTTTTTAACGTTCACTGTTAGAAATTTCCGTAAATTAAGAAAACAGATTTTCCGTAAATTTACGGAAAATCTGTTTTAGAAAACAATAAAAATAAAAAACAAAAAACATACAAAATGTTAATTTACGGAAATATTTCAAAAATTTCTGGCAGCAAAATTTCCGGACTTTTTTTTCGTTCCGTAATTTTAAATTACGGAAAAATTCTGTTAAAATACACATTTTTTTCCATAATATGAGACAAATTTCTGTAAAATTACTGTCAAAGTTCCGTCAATTGACAGAAATTCTGTAAATTTACCCTAAAAAACAGTCTGGAAAATTCTGATGCCAGAAATATTTCCTTAAATTTACGGAAAATTTCTAACAGTGTTGGAAGCCCCTTACCACGGTAAACCAAGCAAGGGCGACTATCGCTCATAACAATCTCTCCGCTAAGCTTTGTATGTTGTGAGATAGTTTGTAGAAGAGACATGTGCCGATGTCTCAGCTTTTACTTCTGTTATAGAAAAGACACATTTTGGTTTGAAATAAAGGTGTTTATGGTTGTTAATTATATGCTGTTAAAGAGAGTCACATTTTCCTCCATTTTCGTCGGGGATCCTGAAGTTTTGAACGTCGCCTGTGGTTCAATTGTAACAACTCAAGATTATATCGACATTTATATAGCGCCTCAAAACAAAAAAAACGTGCTTACTTAATGACTATTTGTAAGAGCAATTAAAATATTTTTTGAACTCAGGTAACTCCTCTTCTACACTTTTCTTTGTGAATGTAATTAGTGAAGTATTGTACAGATAATTATTTAATTGCTTAATCTAGTAAATGAAAACGAGTGATAAATGGAGTGATATTTAGAGTGAAACAAAAGATCATTGAAAAGTGTCTCGTAGGTTGGGGATTACCAAATAAAAATCGATACAGACAGCCAGCCAAGTAAATGTGTTCAGAAAAAATTATGTGGGCATTTTTTGTACAAGATGGCAAACAATGCAGATCAATGATCAATTGGTATGTTTCTCATACGAGTTGTTGCCAAAATCAAATTTATTTTTTTGCCTTTTGGGCCAAAAAAATGATTTGGCCAAAAATATGATTTTTGAGATTTTGATGTATTTGATATCTTCAAAACAAAGGTTTAGCAGAAACTTCCAACTTTTAAGTAACTTTGGACTATATGTACGTCTTAAATAACAAATTAAGATAATTAAAATAAAGAAATAACAGCATTCCAGAGCATTTAAGGTCATTTCTCAAAATATTGTTATTGAAAATTATTCTTATGATGCTACTATATCTTATGTGTGTATAGTATAGCACAAAAGCCATCCAAAACACATTAACACAGTTCTGTCTGACCTAAAGTGTGAATGCCTTTACTTTTAAGTAGAAATTACAGTAGTGATAACTTAAAGGGGCAATCTAGGATATGTGACAATGATTGCTATGTCATCGCGAGGACACATTTCACATAGGGATTTTGGTCCGAAAATTGGATTTTCTGATTTCATGGTATTGTAAACTAGAAGACATGTAGTTAGCATGAAGTAGGTTAACCAATATGAGCTATATTTTAGTCAGAATTAACTATTAATGTAGTAAAAAAACAAAGAAAATAAAAGCCTTCCAGAGCATTTAAGCGTAAGCTTTTCTCAAAATATGTTATTTCAACTAATGATGGTGTACATAACATGTTAAAAGTAAGCACAAAAGCTAACAAACCACGTTTAAACACAGTTCTGTTTGACCTAAAGTGTGAATTCGTGTACTTGTACGTAGAAATTACAGTAGTGTTAACTTTAACGGGGCAATCTATGCATGTTACAATGATTGCTATATCATCCGATAAACATCCACATAGTGATTTTGGTCCGAAAATTGGATTTTATGATTTCACTGTATTTGTGAGGGGACTATATTTATTTTTTGTAGTAATATAACAAATGGAAGTAGTAAAAAACAAGAAAATAAAACAATCAGGAGCATTAAGGTCTATTTTCTCAAAATAATATATATGTGAACTAATGATTTAGAAACATGTTTAGTAAGCACAAAATATTAAAACAGTTTGGCTGACTAAAATACAATGCTCTACTTTTTAATAGAAATAAAGCTGTGTTACTTTTAAGGGGGCAGTCTAGGGTATGTTAAAATAGGTTGAGTCAACAGGAATAATTAAAATGTGATTTTGCGATCTGAAAATTTGATTGCTTTAATTTCCCTGTAAAGTTCTTGATAACTTCATACTTAGCTTTAGTTAAAAATTCAGTTTGAAACAATTTGAACGACACACGTGGGTCATAATTAAACAAATCAATGTAGAAAAAAAAAAAAAGAAAAAATTTACAAGTATTTTTGATTTTTTATTTAGGTCTTACTTAGCCTGGGTTATTCATTCAGTGTTCAGACACTGCTTTCCAATGATGCCCAGGGAACCAGGACGAATTGGGACAGCCAGGGTTTTCACCTACTCTTACGACACTGGCTGCGATACATATACAGGCGTGATGCTCCATGTATAGGAGACCGACGGCTTTACGTCCCCTCCGAAGGACGGGGTATTCTCATGGTTAGTTTGCCCCAGTCCACATGAACCACAGGGAGAGCGGAATTCCAGTTTAATCAATAGTTCTTACAAATCAAATCCAGAAGTTGGTACCCAATTAAATCCCCAGCAAAGTGGCCCCGCCGGGGATTGAGCCGGGGGGGGGGACCTCTGCACCAAAGGCGAATACCCTAAACCTATTGCGCCACGCTCTCCTTAAATTTTATGTCTTTTTAAGACATTCTGCTCCAAATTTTTTGTTAATTGAAATTAAAATCAAGATGAATTAATGACAGGGGCACATCAAGACCTTGACAAAAGAGTAGACATAATTAATATTACTACTCGTTTACTTTGTTAATCATAATAAAAATAGCATCTGAACAAGCCTAGTATAAGATAAAAAAAAAAAAAAAAAAAAAAAAAAATGATACAGATTACTTAATTATCAAGAGTTCAGTAAAGTATTACTTAACTGGTTGTAAACGCTTGGCCAAAGAATAATGTACTGATTTTCACTGCAAATGAAACACATTATTTTGTATTGTATCATGCTTTACCCCAGGCGGGATAATTCTTGTGTCCACACAATAAGTATCAAAAAGTGACAAGTCTGGTAAGTTTACCTCCATTAGTTATGGCATTGTATAAAACGTGTTACTGTAAAACTAGCCTCCATCTTTCATTGTCTCACGACGACGCGTCAAAGAGAGGGTGGGGAGCCCCTTAGAGACATTTGACCTCTCGGGGACTTGGACAAGGAGTATTTGCCAAGCATCACTCAACACGTGGGAAGATGTGGGCAGTTTAAATCTGGACGCTGAGACGACTCTCCATCTCGTCAAGGGAAGTCACGTCCAGTGCGACAACATGGCGGTCGTCTCCCACATAAACAACCAGGGAGGAACCAGAGTCGCACCCTTTGCATACAGACAGTCAAAAAGTCCTGGAGTGGTGTCTCCGTCAACGGATCACCCTGATACGCCGTTACCTTCCCGGGGAGGACAACACCCTGGACAGATGACCTATCGAGGAAGACATCCGGGAAGTCGGGGCCATCGAGAGTCCGGGGGTCGTCGCACAGTGGGCCAGAATTGAATCAAAGCTGGCCAAAAATAGTTGTTGAAATTAGAAGTGGATTTGGTCAATTTTAAGGTATATCAGGGGGTTTGCTGACCCGCTGAGTTCAATGGAGGTATTTTCAAATTTGTATGACGTTCATTAATATGTGTTTCTGATTGGTCAAATTGAAAAATTAAATTGTAATGTTTAAGGGACCCATAAAAAATTATAATGTTTGACAATAGGGGTTCTGGGGACATGAGAAATTCGAAGGTAATGTTTAGAAATATATATGACGTCATTCCCAAAATACTGTTTTTCTGTTGGTACTTGATTATTATAGTTCATTGTAATACATACCCTAATCCATAAACAATGACTATTTAAGCATATAGGGGGTTCTGGAAATGAGAAATTTGATGGTAATATTTAGAAATATACATGGACGTCAATCAAAATACTGTTTTCTGATTGGTCATTTGATAAGAATGCATTTGTAATCCATAAAATAGCCCATAAAACAATGACAATGATAGCTATTTAGGGTTTCATGGGACAGAGTAAATTTGATGGTAATATTTAGAAACTATATATGACGTCATCAAAATTATTGTTTTCTACTTGGTCATTGATAATTACTTTTAATCCGATAAAGTAGCCCATAAAACAATGACTATTTAAGCATATAGGGGTTCTTGGACATGAGAAATTTGATGGTAATATTTATAAAATATGTATGCGGTCGGCAAAATACTGCTTTCTGATTGGTCATTGATAATATAAATTGTAATCCATAAAAGGCCCATAAAACAATGACTCTTTAGTATATAGGGTTTTGGACATGAGAAATAATTTGATGGAAATATTAGAAAACTTATGGACGTCATCAAAAGACTGTTTCTGATTTGGTCACAATTTATGCCTTTTATCATTAAAAGGGCCCATAAACCATGACTATTTTCAGCAATTAGGGGGTTATTGTACATGCGAAATATTTGAAAGTCATATGATGACATCATTTAGAAGTATAAATGCAAAAATTTTACCATTCAAAAATTTATTGTAACCTTTAAAAATAATATGGGAGACATTATCAAAATCCCTGTAACATACTTAACATTGACTATCGAAAACAGATTAAAGAGGTTAACGGACATAATCAAAACGGTATGTATTTGAAATATACCCCTTAATAGGAGAACATGTATCAAGAATACTTACACAATATACGCTAAAAACAATTATTGGAACCCATATGGAGTGGTTTTCAGGGAAAACGTAATTATACTAACATTAAAACGAATTAAACGGAATTTGTATACCATGAGCTATTTGTGAAATTCGCGCTACCCGTATATGGATATGTATTTGTGTTATGCGATACAGGCACAATAGCGTCACGCGTCTTCACACATGATGCTTTTCATAATGTGTATTTCATATGGCATGTATGGGACCTAAACGTGCAGTCGATCGGCACTTTTAAACACGTTATTACACTAGGCGCGATTTTGAAATTGCACATGGTCAGACTAGATGGTTTTAATTCATTGTAGGGTTCTAAATTCCGTTTTTCTATGAAACACTCGATATGTGTCAATAATTATTTTATAGTGTATTATTGTTTTATATTATTCGTTGTAAGGGTTCTCCTTTAATCCCTTAAATGACCATTTTGCCACTTTCAAAAAATCACGGAGCGGACCCCTGCCTGGGTTTAGTAGGGGACATAGCTCGTAGATCTTAACCAAGAAAATAACCAACATCCTTTTTTGCGGTGATGGTCAGGTGGTAGTATTTTCCTTTAGGGCTGTATAGGGATGTAATGCCGTCATCAAAATAAGGTTTTTTCCACTTGATCTGCAATAAATTGTTTAAAATTCATATCAATGTTACTAAAAAAAAACTCAGTGGTATGATCCCCAAATGTGCATTTTGAAGAAGCTTTTAAATACAGTTTCTAAGGCTTCTTGAAGAAAAGTAATACATAAGCTAAGAACAAGGATGATGTGAGACTTGGGGAACTGAGGTTCGCATCACCAAAAGTGATTTCAATCAGTGACTGTGGGACGTTCGCTATTTTCGTCATTTTCTTACGTACAAATTGTACGTAAGCATTTGACCCCCTCGAGTTAAGGAATTGCGGTATTTTGGATTTTCCCACTCCACAAATCGCCACTTTTTCATAAGATACTTACGAGATAAGTTTTACCCATCCCCATCAAGTACGTTCCTTAATAACATTTTAGGCCCGTATTCAGACTATTATAATCCTACAATATGAAATTTAGATTGCTTTTTGCTGAAAGTATTATTTTTTTTTCATTTTACATTAAAGAACTTGATAAGGCAGAAAGAGCTGCAGAACTTTCGTTTTCACGATTTGTCATTGGCATTGATTGTTCATACTCTAGAAACAAGCATTACAAAATTGTCCGCAAAGCCTCAAAAACTAGGATTCCATGATTCTTATAAGCTTAAAATAAACGTGTTCTCATTTATAAAATGCTGGTGATATGGGAATATTGTTTTCTACAAGATGATGCATAAATTATAAACCTCTAGAACTATCAGATCTGTATCCTCTTCAATTGCTGGGATGTTCTTAACGAATATTGATTTTTAGGACGTGACTAAAATATGCATGACATAGCAGAGCGGTGTTGCGGGCAAGTTGAATTGTTTCATTAAAAAGGCCTTTTAGCATAGGTGTGGTTTATTTAAAATACCCCATATGCAGTGTGCAAATGGTGGCAAAAAAAATTTAGTATTAATGGAAAGCATAGGCTTGATTAAAATGGTGATATAAGAATCATAGCGGGAATCAACGGGAATTCCTAAGTTTTTTATTTTTTTCAAAAAAGTGAATTTCTAGGCAGTTTTGTTGGTCAAACAATTGGGGATTTTCCCCCTTAAGGTTCTACACATTATTTTTTTATAGTATATTATAATCTGATGTATAAGCATGTGGTAGATAGAGGCAATGAAATAAATGGATCCTGTACTGATCCTCTCGTACAAGGAAGTTTTCATATGTGGTGGTATAGCATTTTTAGAGCAACAGCCACACATTTTTTCATGTGTTACGGACGTATATGATACCTTTAAAAATTTTTTTCCTTAAAAAAAATAATATTTAATATAATCGTGTTCTTTGGGAAGTTTTCTTTCCCTACGGAACATAAAAAAACATAAAATTCACATTCGGCAATTTTTGATGTTTGGCCAAGCTTTGAAGCGTATTCTGGCCCACTGTGCGTCGTGGAGTGGCACCTCAACCCCAAGATATGCAGAATAGTTCAATTAGGCTGGAAACACCCACATAGTGGGACCTGGTCGCAAACCGCCTCAACGCCGACATACTGCTCGTGGGCCAGGGACCCAGGGCCTCACCAGGATGCCATGACAATGGAGTGGGACGGAGTCCCAGTATACGCCTTCCCTCCGTTCGCCCTAGTTCCTCGAGCTCTTCTCAAGTTCACAGGACCAGCAAATGCGGCATGATGATGGTGTGCCAGAATTGCCCTCGGCACAACGTGGTTTCCAAGACTCCTGTCCCTGGCTGTACGACAACCCGTTGACTCTTCAATGAGGAAGCGACCTGATCAAGACTCAGGGGGTCTCCTTCCGATTGAGACTCTGAAGGCGACAAACTGACTGCAAGGCCAATTTCATCCAGTCCTAAAGAGCAGGCAGGGCCTTCGCTCCAAGCGCCCGTCTGGCGGAGAGGCAAGGAGACCTAAACAAGAAGATCTTATAATTCCAGACTGCGTTCAAGTATACCGGAATGGTGCAGGGATCAACAAGTGGACCCTCTGCGAGCAACTCTAAAGGAGTGGCGGACTTCCTGATGCGCAGGTTGTTCGAAGAGTGGAGCCAACCCAAGCACAGTCAGGAGTTGCCACACTTCAGTAGGAGCCATTCATCTGGGGTTTGGCGGTGGCATCACCGTGTCTAACTTGCCAGCGCTTCACGACCTCATCGAGGGAATGCTACATCGACGGCCGCATGAAACGTCATCTTGTACTAGAATGGGACACCCCTGCCAAAGTCCTCCAGCATTAAACACTCCTCCTTATGAGCCTCTTCACCAGGCGTATCTAGCGGACACCACCAAGAGAAGACTCCTCCTTGTCGACCGCAGCATCAAGCCAGGAGAGTATCGGGATACTCCATGCTCTCGTCTATAGCAAAGAATTCACCTCACCTTCACAGGAAACGCCGCTCGCCTTCTGTTCCCCGATCAGGTTACCTGGCCAAGAAATCAATCTCATCCAGCTTTCACTCCACAGAGATCATACTCCAAGATCTCCGACAGAGCTTCAGAGGTTCTCAGCGATGAAGGACCCCGTGTCCCGTTAGAGCCTTGAAGTTTTACCTCAGCAAGACTTCAGTCCTGGGGGGGGGCGGGGGCTCACGACCAGCTTTTCCGCACAAACTCAGAAGCCGTTTCGCCCGGCCTCCAAGACGACATTAGCCAGATGGGTGGTGACAGTCATAAAGGAGGGCCTAGTTAGCACGGAGGTTCGTCGGACGGGGACACACATTGGAGCTCACGACGTAAGAACTCAGGCGGCTGCTGGGCCTCCTACCGGGGAGCTTCTATACAAGATGTTCATGGACGGTATGGGATGGGCTTGTCCTTCTATCATTCCAAACAAATTTATCTCTGAGAGGTCCTAGTACGCAGCGGTGCGACGGCAGCTAGGATCTATAATTATCATCAGCCTCTCCTCGTCAATTCACAGCAAATCTCTACATCTTCAAGTCGCCAACAGCTCCCTAGTAATCACTTTACCCAGTTGAAGTCGGTAAAGTGCAACGATTCTATTATTGGTTTGTTCAAGCTTCTCCCGGCGAGACCATATCACATAGCTCCGCTGCCTTAGGGCCCGAGCACTCTGGTAACCGGGTTGACTCTACCAGTTGCAATCAGTGGCATAAGTCAGTGCTTGAATGCGGAACGTCTAGCGAGATGTATGGCGATGCCCCTCTAACCGTGGGGGGTAGTCATAGCACCATAATCTCCGTATTCTTACCATTCAAGCCTGAAGCTCCCCCCTCCCCCCATGGTCCGGGCCGCTGCGCCGCCCAGGAGGGGCCTCACGTGTCGCTCTCCCGCCCTGTGGATGTCAACCCGGTGAAAAGAGCATACCAAAAATGATCCAGAAGGCAGGTTTCTCGATATCGACCCCGTGCGTGCGCAGTCAGGGGTCGCGAAAATTCCAGTGGGGAAACTCTTGGTGTCCTACAGATCATCTGACATTAGGAACACAAAGACAAGTCTTGGATATTGTACTGGTAAAGATCTTTTATCCAAAAAATCCGGATGATAATTATTAGAAAATGAGTCAGTGAATGCAATGGATTTACAAAATCAAAAAATAAATGCTGTTGCGGGTCCAATATGGGTTCCGTACATGGGAAAAAACTTTGTATGCGTTATTTCTAATAAAAAGTGACAGCATTATATTTTAGGTCAGGCAAAACAGTTTAACCATGTTGTGATGATTTTTGTGATTACTTAAACATTTTTGTAAATCATTGGTTCCAAATATTTACGTTATTTTGAGAGAAATGACCTTAAATGATCGGATTTTTAAGCGTTTATTGCCTTTGTTTTTACTTACAGTAATTTGTAAATTATGACTAAAATATAGCCCATATTGCTTAAAAACTGCTTTTCATCTAAAACTCATGGTTTCTAGTAACCAAATTACAGTGCAAATCAGAAAAATCCAATTTTTGGGCCAAATCCACTATGTGAATGTTCATCGGATGACACAGCAATCATTGGAACATATCCTAGATTGCCCCTTTAAAGTTAACCCTACTGTAATTTCTACTTAACAGTGAAAGTATTCACACTTTAGGTCAAACAGAACTGTGTTAATGTGTTTTTGATGCTTTTGTGCGTACTTTAAACATGTTATGTGCATCATAAGTTCAAATAAACAATAATTTGAGAAAAATGACCTTAAATGCTCTGGAATGCTTTTATTTTCTTTATTTTAATTCTTTAATTGGTTATTTAAGACGTAAATGTAGTCCAAATTACTTAAAAGTGGTAATTTTCTGATAAAGCTTGTTTTGAAGATATCAAATACATCAAATCTCAAAAATCATATTTTTGGCCAAAAATCGTCTTTTTTGGCCCAAAAAGGCCAAAAAAATAAATTTGTATTTTTGGCAACAACTCTTATGAGAAACTATACCATATGAGCAGTTGATCTGACATGGTTGCCAGCTTGTAACAAAAAATGCCCACATAATTTTTTTCTGAACACATTTATGATACTTGGCTGGCTGTCTGATAACAAAGCATGTTTATATATTTCGCATTTTCTATCAAAATTTTGTAAACATTTTCATTTTATAATGAATAAGAAACCTTCACTCTGGGTAATGGGTTGAAAGATCGGTAGAGTAAAGACGAATAAACAAGGTAAATTTCTAAATTTCTCTGGCCCCCAGGTGTGATTATGAGATGAAAGTTTAATTGTTTTTAATGTTTGAAGCCCATGCATGTAAACCAGAGCCAGTCTATCTCTCATGATATCTCTCTCCGCTTTTTATTTTTTGTGAGATAATTTAGTAGAAAGAACATGTTCAGATATCTCAGCTTTTACTTCTGCAGACACCTTTTGGTTCGAGGGTGTTTACGCGATTTTACTTATATGCCGTTCTTCTTCTTCTTAGCGTGTCCACATGTCATTAGTAATGGCTTGTGGTGGTGTCAGGATTTATTCAACTGAGTAAGCTGATCCGGGGTCGCGTGTATCCACGATACGGACGCTCCTAACATGGCCCGCTTTTTTGAGACTGGGGGGCGGCTTGGGAACAGTCAGGGTTTTACACACTACTCTTATTCGACACTGACTGCGATGTACATGTACAGTTGTGACTCTGTACACGGGATCGACGGCTTAACGTCCCCCTCCGAAGGACGGGATGCTTTCATGATTCATTTGCCCAATTCCAAGTGAACCATGATGGAGGAGAGCGGTATTCTGTATTTAATCAATAGCTCGTATACAGATAAAAATCCAGAATTGAGCACCCGAATAAATCCCAGCAAGTGACCCCACCGGGATTCGAACCCGGGATTGTTTTGATAGATTTGCGCCACGGGCAAGCACCCTAACCGCTAGGCCACGCTCTCAACGGTATGTGCCATTGAAAGAGAGTCACGTTTTTTTTTTCAAATAGTGGGGCATCCTAAATAGTAGAGTAGATATGCATGAATTGTGCACTTGGTGATAAAAGCATGAAATTTGGCACACAGTTTGGTCATGTTCTAAGAAGGATTTTTGGCTATAGGGGCATCGCAGATTTTTCGTGTAACAAAAATGGTGGCCATTTTCCAAAATGGCTGCCATTTCTGGTATTTTAGCTCTTTTGATGGACTAAATGTGTTTCGTTTGTTTGTTTTGGGCTACCAAAACATGATTTGTAGCCCAGAGCAATGCCTAAAATAGAAATGTATTTATGGGTAACTATTCTGTAACAGAAATGGTGGACATTTTCCAAAATGGCGGTTTTTTCCAAAATGGCTGCCAATTCCCTTATTTTACCAATTTTCATCGACTGAATATGCATTTTTTTCTAACAAAACATATTTTTATCACGCAGCAATGCAAAAATAAAACCTGCAAATAGGCAATCAATACCAATTTGTTTGATGTTACTAAGTGCAGACATTTATGTTACACAGCAATGCCAAATACAACCTGTAAATAGGCAATCAATACAAGTAGCAGACATTTAAAAAGTCACCATTGCTTGTTTTATCTTTGCTTTGCAGACTGAATAAACTAAAAACATATTTTAGAATGGCTTTTGTTAGTTTTGTTTGATAATAAAAGATTGTGAACATTTCCAAAATGGGAGGCTTTTATGTGATGGTATGGTCTAATGATACGAGCATACACTATTGCAGGTATACCCGTGAAAGGGCTGCCACACATGACAACAATGGCAGACAATTGTTCTCTTTACCAGTGTTTTACATAAATCCTATGCAGCTAACTCCCTTGTTGTGGTTACGATCTAATCCATTATTATTATTAATTATGTGCAAGTAGGTTTATATTGCCGGAAATGTATTGCTAATGCCAACAGCATTGACTATTTTGTTGTAAAGCACCAATGATGTGATATTATATGCTGATTTCTGTACCGTACCCAAAGAGTAATCATATTCTTCAATAAGGGAGTTACTAAAATCTGCTAACTTCAGGTGCATGCACACTTTTGGTGTAATCAATCATGGCTACCCAGTGTTGCAAAGTCATCAGTGGCCGTGTCAATGTGGAACTCATTTTAAGATTGACAAACAGAGCAATCTTCTAATTTTGGCCGTAAAAGTCTACAGCAAACAAAATTATTAGTCAAAAGCATGACTATCAGGTAACTTAATAAAAATGATTATCCTTCATGTTCTTTCTGTATTGCTGTATATAACAATATCTTCATAAGTTTTGTGCTAGTTCATTTTATTAATAAGAATAGCAATCTTGATATAGTACCTAATGTAGAGGCCTCTAGACACGTCACATAGTTAAATTGATAATGATATTATTACTCCTTTTTATCAAACGACAAAAACAAATTCAATCAATTACCAACTATTAGAATAACTTAAGAAAACATATACTGTGACCAATAGATAGAAGAGAAAGATAACCCAGTTCCATTCTAAGAACATATGGGGATACATCTGAATCATCAGCTGTGAGGATCTGTTCGTATGTACCCCACAGTGACATTGGTGAAATATTGATCTTTCCTGGATTCAGATGCCTCAACCCTACCCAATCTGGTGAAAACAACTATCCTAGACAGCCGAAGTGGAGTAAAGAATAAGAAAGACAAAGTTCACAATATCAGTATTAATGAGCTCTGTTTAATTGGAAGCCAATGCGGTTGGTAGATATGTTATGTTCTTGACAACAGATTTTAAGGACAAAACGAGCAGCTGCATTTTGAACTCACTGAACCTTGGTCACTTCTCTTTCTGGGAGACCATAGGGCAAGGAAATGCAGGATCCAGCCTTGATGTAACAAAGTCATGGACCAATCCAATGGTGCATTTTTCATCAAGGTACTGTCAAAATTACCCAATTTTCCTTCCAGTGCCAGGCAGCCTTGCATAATTGTTAACATGATTGTTCTTTCTTAGTGATGAGTCTAAGATGTCACCAAGGTTCCGTGCTTCAGCTTGCGGATGAAAGAGTGAATTGCCAATGATGGATGAGAGTTACTAGTTGATCTGTAAAGAATGAGAACGAAAGCACAACAGTCTCTGTCGTCTTGTAATAAATATCAGCTTGTTGGATTTACATCAGGATCTGATGACTGCAATGCATGATTCAATATTATTTATGGCTGCATCACAATCCCAATGGTGGAAAGACAGATAGAGCTGTCATCGGTGTAAACGACAGATTGAACACCATGGGCATTAATGATATCCTGTAGTGGGGCAGGGAACAAGATGAAGTCAATACATCCAGTAGCAGACCCAGTGGAACTCCACAATCTGCCGCCACAGGATCTGATGAAGCAAATTTGATTGATCTAGATTGAGTTCGGTCATCTAGGTAGGAAAAGAACCAACTTAATGCTTTTCCCGTTATTTCTTAGCCTTCAGACGGGTGAAGAGCTGTTTTGATCCTAGTGTCAAAAGTGGTCACTGAAATCTCATTACACCACTAACACAAGCCTTTTGTTGTGTCAAGACCAATCAAGATGTCATTCTGCGCCTGTAACAATGCAGTGTCCGCACTACACTGTGAAATTGACGGTATGCTGCAGCTGACTGCATCGGAACATGGAGATCATTATTGCTGAGATAACTCTACAACTGATTTACTAATCTTTCAATCACCTTTCCAAGAAATGGATATAGGGCAATAATTTGAGAGGATGGTGGTGTCCGAGCTGGATTTCTTCAGCTGCGGATCACAGATGAAATGCATGCTTGAGAGCTTGAGGAAATACATCGATCCGCGCAGGGAAAAGTTGTTAACTGCTAACATATCATCTAGACAAAGTTTTAAGAGATTGGCAGTAGTAGTATCACATAGGCTGTTACGCAGCTTCTTGATCTTGTTGTGGAAAAATTATGCCAAAACTGTTAGCAAGATCTTTTGGACATTCATAGGTACGTAGTGTGTGTTTTCACTCTTGAAGTTAAATTGCTGACTACATGGAAAAGGTCACGTTGGATACATGTGGTAATCTGGGGTTCGTTCCCCAAACTTGATGCGTAAGTTGTGTCGCAACTCACTCTCAGCACAAGCTAAGATTCTATTAGTTGCGACTTACGTCTGTTCCCCAAAAACCTGCTGAGATAGTTCTCAGCTCGTGATACGCATCAAGAGTTACGAACATTCTAAGACTATTCTACTCCAAGCCTATCGATTAAACGATTGGGAGTATTTGTGGGTGTAATGTGTGCGAGTGTGTGCGACAGTGCTTCGCTATTGTCCTTTGCTATAGAATGTATTAAAAGGTTAGTGACACAAAAAAGACAGGCATTATTACTCGGACAACCATGTCTATCATATAAAAAGGCAGTTAGTACACTGGTGTCCGCACAAGCAAAGCCGACGATAACAAATCCTGCCAAATGTCAGGGTTTTCAACTGCGCTATTAGTGTTGCCTTTTCCAGTTCCAAATCTTTTAGGCAGTTTGGGAATATTGCTGGAAACACTAACGAAGTAAATAATGTGTGTGATATAGGTGAAGATAAATCGTTTTCTAGTTAGATTGGACAGACATTATATTTCCTAGGTTAAAGGGAAAATACATCTTAAAATTAATACTCCCAATGTAAGAAGATGTATGAGATTCAGGTTATGGCAAAATCCAGAACATTAGGTGGTAACAAGGTGTGTGTATAGGGAATGGGACAATCATGGTGTTAGATAGGTAAACGATCTGTTTGATGTACATGGGGAGTTCCAGCCTTCATGATTTTCAAATAAAATTCAATATAGATGTTAATTTCTTCACTCTGGGTTAAAAACTGCATCAATAAATCTTTTCTCCTTATGAAAGGAGACAAAGAAATCCCTCATAACCCATACAGGAGTCTTAATTATAATTAAATCTTTCAAGAGTCGAAGGCGTAAAAAAACATTTGAGAATACCTTATCCAGTCAAATAGGGTGCAAATAGTGTGATCGACAAGCTGGAATCAATTCCTAAGCTTCAACTGGTTTAAACAGAATGGTTAAGATTTATGATTAGGATTAGGGTAACCACCCCAGAGAGAAAACTCCGTTGGTTTCAGTTTCGTCTTTTAAATAGAATCCTGTGTACAAATATTAGTATGAAAATAGGTTAAATCAGGTTATTTAGGTGCACTTTTTGTGAAAGTATGATGAGACTATTAGAACATTTATTTTTGGGATTGGCTTTTGTCAAAAATTGTGAATGTATTTCAGGTGTGGGGTTAATACTACTTGAATGTTAGAATAGTAGTTCAAAGAGATCTGATATTATGGGTAAAATTTACCTCTACAAAGATTATATATTCAATAGCATCGTATAGTTTGAAATTCTGTGTTTTATAAAGTAGAGTGAAAAAAGAGAAACCTTCCTTCATGTTTGGTAAACAAGAGTTGAAAGACTTTTATCGGCAAGAGAAATCATATATAATAAAATGCCTAATAACAACAATTTAAGAAACGTTGCATAATTGGAAGGAAACTATTTGAGAATTAGTTTTTTTTGTTTTTGTTTTTGTATAGCCTGCTGTGGCAGGGAGACATGTCGCCTGCTTTGATGCAGGAAGACACATGGGGATCACTGGTCCACTGTAGTCTGTTGTTGTCTGTTGTGCAAAAGGGTTAACATTTGCTGTAGGTTCTATACTTTGATGGATTTAAATCAAATTTGGATACGGTGCCAATATGGTGCCCCATTTGAAAGAGTCGAAGGTCACAGGCAAGGGTGGGGGTCATATGAGGTCAAGTTATGAAAAATGGCTGAAATGTGGAGAAGTGACCTCCTTTGAAAGGTTGAGTTCAGTTGGAGCCAAACTTTAAAGATAGGTGCTGCATGGGTTTCCTCATTTGTTGATGAGGGCAAGGGTCACATACCAAGGTCAAAGGTCATGGAGGTCAATTGCTAAGAGGGGCTGAAAAGGTAAATGACCTCATTGAAAAGTTGCACGTTTAATGGTACAAAACATTGAATCATAGGTGAGGTCAAAGGTTCACATGCCAAGGTCAGAGGTCATGTGCGGTCGAGTTGTGGTATAGGCTGAAGATGCAAAATTGACTCATTGAAAAAAAAAAAAAATTCAATTGGAAATAAACTTGGTTTGTGGAGTTGCATGACAATCCCTCATTTGTTTGGAGGTCCAAGTTCACATATCAAGGTCAAAGGTCTGTCGGCCTATTTCTCGAAAACTGTGGCAGGCCGACACAGGCGGTCCGATGAGGATGTATTTTTTGCATTGTGGGTGAAATTGGAGGGGGACGTCGGTGGGTGGCTGTGCGTCTATTTTGCCCTTGTCCACATTAACTGGGTGTTGATGTGACACCAATATGCATCGCGGGGGTAAATTGACCTTTTCGAGTTGGAGCTATGTCTAGTAGTGGCTTTAAAGGCCTATTGATCTGTAAAATACGTTTTTTGCATGTTTTCATCTTTACACTGTATAGGTTATCTTTGATTATTTACAAAATTGTTGGTAAATGATCACTATTTCCAATAATTGATAATGTCCGGACGCGAGTACAATATAATGGGTTGTGACCTTTTTCCATTGTCTGCGCGCAATGCAGTTAAATATAAATGCACCTATGATACCGCCATACTGGACAGGTCACATCGCTACATGTAATTAAAGCCATGACCTGATTGCAAATAGCCTCATTCCATCCACGAACCACTGTTTTTAGTGTTTGACGTAAGCTGCTGTTTTTCTCATCCGCCCTGTGAAGCATAGGGGGTCATTATAGGTATTTGGATTATGTTTGTGTGGGTGGTCGGTGCTCTTTGGGGCTTGCATCATAGCGTTTTTTGGTCCCCTCTTGTATCAATTGATATGCATATGGGAATTTATAAAAACAAGGGGGTTTTTGGGCAGAGGGCTATTTCATCAAGTGAAAATCATAAGTAGTTAAATCTGGTCATGAACTTACATGTATATACCAGTAAGCAGAAGTATGTACTGGTATAATTTCCGGACTTTAACAATTAGGTGGTCAAAATATTATACACTTAAATTGGTTAAATTAAATCTTAATCAATTTGTTATTATCTGGATGTATATCATAATTTGTGTATCACTTGTAGTGTGTATGCATGCAGTTGTCTTCAAAGAATAATAAAATATAATGAGAAAAAAAACTTTGTTATTATTTTTGTTTTTATTTAATTTGCTTAATTATTTTATCTATTTTAAATAATTTAATTTAATATTGTTTTTTGCTTTTAAATTATTATTATTTTTTTATTTGTCTTCTTTTTTATTTGTCTTTTAGCGTTTTCCTTTTTTTTCACCCATATCAATTAATTCTTTTTGAACTTTTTATTTTGTATTTATAAATTTATGTTTAATTTTATTTGTTTCCATTGTATGTTGTTTTCATTGTTATTATTTTCATTTGGTTTGGCCCTACTTATTCCCACCTTCGTGATTCACTTTAAACTGTGTAGGTTGTTAAAAAGAAGAAAAAAGGGCGGGGAAAAGGAGAAAAAAAGCAAAATACGGCACATCTTTTCTGGTAACAACAGCTCAAACAAGAACAAAACTAACTAACACAATAAAAAAAAAAAAAAACTTTTTGTGACACGATTTCGAACCTGGACACCGGGGGAAAAATTACTGCCATTGAACCGCTACCCACTTAGGAACTCGGTATATTTCGGTAATCTGCTCAATTGGTCACAATCTGATGGAAGAACATATTGAAACCAACGACCACTAAATAGCCAGAGCAGGTAATTTTACCAGAATAAAAGCAAACATATTACTCATACACTACATCATGAACTATTTTTTCCTATAGCCTATAAAGAATAAAAACATTACATATCTCTAATGGATATTTCCCATCCATTGAACAAGTTATACAGGGCCCTTTAATTTCCGAAAATAGCGTAACATCACCACGTTACTAGTTTAACCCTATTTACGAACATGGACTATTCCAACGCCATTTCGATGACGAAAACAAAACGCTCAATTTCTTGAAACCACTTGCCTCCAAATCGTCCAAAATTCCACCTTTTTCATTCACAAACAAAAAAAAACAAGCCTTTCGGCCCCGGAGGAGAGACTTCAACCAAATAACATATCCAATTTATAGCTCTAACCACCACTCCCTCTATCCAACAAAAACGGGTGACAGGAAGTTCATTTTTTTCACAATACAAAAAAGGCAGTATCTTCCCCCAAATACGTGCAACACTTACTGTCTTTCTGACGGAACATTTTTGGCTTTCAAAAGTAGGAACAACATTCCAATATACAGGACTAACGTCTGATAATAATTCATCCTAAGAAGCAAGGGTAAAACAAAAGTTATTCATTTACCATACATTAATTGGTTCATGTATCGGACAGGTCGTCCGGCGTCGTTTTGGGAATATTTCTCACCATTGGGTTACTTTATTTTCGAGTTCTGTCATTTTTCATTGAGTTTCCAAGAATCCCCCCCCCCAAAAAAAAAAGTTAATAAGGTAGCCACCAAATGGATGTTTATTTTTGTGATTAGGGTGCTTTTGGACATAAAAATCTGTAACATGCGTGATCATCTTGCCAATCTAAGTTATCTTATGTTTATTGTTTTAAGTCTCATTTGTTTTCTTCTTCGGTAAGTAGTTGAGTTGTTGTGGTTTTGCTGGTGGCAAACATTTTTAAAAAAGGGATTTCCTTTGGTATGAAACAAATAATACATGCTGTCCGAAAAAGTAATTTTGCCCCATTTTAACATGAATGAACTTTATTTAGATGGCTAAGAAAAAAAAAATCCGATCTAAAAAAGGGTGACCCATGTTCAAATTTCCAAATATGTACGCAGAATAAATTCTGATACATATTATCACAAAGGAATAAGTTTATTTTTAAAAAAAAAATTATAATTATATATATATTCAAGCTTGAATCAGTTATGCATTTTTAATTTGTATGTGGCTATACTCTCATTAAAACAAACACTTGAACAATCAAATAAAAAGATTGAGTTGAGGGAAAAGTCGAAAATTGAGTGAAAATTCAATGGAATTTGGTGGAAATTTTCATGTTTAAGACTGATTTCTCAATCTTAATTTGGACTTTTCCCTCAACCTAATCTTTCCATCTTAGAGAGTTAAAATGGACAAATAGGGCTGTTGAATGTTTAACTAAGTTTCCGTTGAATTTTATCCAATAACCTTGATGGGAACAAGTCTGTATTGTAATTTTTTAATTATTTATTATTTTTATTTTTACGTTCACCAGATTTTTTAGATATAATCATCCTAGGAATCACTGTACTATTTCAGTTAACCTGTATATATAATAGGATAGTATACTCAATTATGGTTGTAGGGCCTATAGTATTCTACAAACCTCCTTTTGGAAAGGGTCGGTGGGTTAATAATTCAGATTTTGTCGTTCGGGACCCATTCTACCTCCTAGATCACGACAACCAAACGATGGCATGAATTATGTACATCGTAAGCTACACATTAATCTGAGATCGGTTGTTAAAGACTGACTTCCTCAGAGATTTCCAGATGTGGGCGCATGAATTTTAAAAACAAATCGTGTTTTTTTTGCATGTACATAATGCTGTTCCACATACCTTACACTGCATAAAAAGGAATGTTAACAATGGTACACAAAAGTTCGGTGTTGTCAAGCTTGATCAGTGTTATGGTGTTGAAATATAATTTAACACGCTCGGTGTTGTGTACAATTTTATTATTGAATTTTGTTGATCTGCTTTGAAATGTTTGAAAGTTAGAGGAAAGCAGTTACAATAGAAGCAAACAAGTAACAAAATCAAAAATTTTCTACAAAAATGTCAGACGTTATAAATATAATGTTAACACCAATGTTAGTGTTAATTAAACACCAGAGGGTGAGGGCCGTAATTGATTCCAGGATGGTGTTAAATAAACACAAGTAGTGTCAATTTGGCTTCAGCAGTTTAAAAAAAAAATCAACATGATATGTGGTGTAAAATTAACACCCAGCAGTGTCATAGATAACATTGAAAACACCAAAATTTGTGTTAATACAACACTAACATGGTAGTATGTAACACTGGAAATTGTGTAAAACAATAACAGTGTGTAGTACCCTATTGATTCAGGAAGGTTTTGGTTAACTTAACAATCCATGGTGTTAAAACTAACACTCCAGTTTTTATTAATTTGAAGTATATTTAATTTGTGTAAAAATAGCTATATCACAACTTTGTTAAAAAAAATTCCGGAAACCGGAATTTGGTATAGGCCTATCTGTGGACTATTAAAATACACATTAAAATGTATTACTGCATCAAAAAGAAAAATGTGATTCATATCAAACTTATGAATTGTAATTTTTTAGGTCAAAATAATTATTTGCAATTAAAAAAAAAAAAAAAAATTATACACAACAAAAAATATTTTACCATTTCGAAAACCCTAAAGTAAGACTTCAATAGCGTACGTGTGTGTTAAGGGTAAAACCCAGAGTGACGTAGTTGTGCGTAATTTTGGTCAGATTTAGTTTCACAAACTGCATACGGTCAGTTTGCGGGAACGCGTGGAATGCATAGTTGATTGTGTACCTAAGTCACAACTAGATCGACGTAGACCTCAGTGGTAAATTTTAGTGTTAGGTGTTCAGTACGAGTTTCGGGAACGCCGTATGAACTTAGTAGTGAGGTACGGCATTACTTGATAAAAGTAAGGCTACCACTGTGTCGTAAGTACGTGTTGGGAACGGACCCTGGTTGTGCTATTGTACTCAGTCTTGGCTTCTTTAGGCAAAGAAGAGAGTTGTATTAAAAACACTGATCTTGTAAATTTCTTGCATATTGTGGCCCAGTATGTGACACTTCGCGCTCCAGCCGAGGGGTTCTTCTTCTGTGAATCTCAAAGGCATCTGAACACCAAGGAGCATGAGTATGGAGACTAGCGTTGACTGACGAGGGAGCATGTTCATCAAGGGTCTTAGATAAGTTGTTGTAATATTCGTTAACAAGAGAATTGCAGTTGGCATCTAAAGGTAAACACAGAAGTCACATTCTCATTTATGTCAGAGCAAGATCTTTTTGATGTTGCACCAATTGTATTCAAGTCTGCATTACAGGGCTACACTGAAGAGCTGTTTCAAGATTTTTCTCTCTTGCAAGCCCTCCTTGCAAACCCAAAACTTGGAAGGTTTTTGGCACATACTTTTATAACTTCGGGAAGGGGTTGTCCAGAAAAGATTTCCAGGTTACTCTTTTCACTTTAGTCAACCTCATTCACGGACATGGAAGCTCAGGAGATGAGATGCATTCATCATTGGAAGCCCAACAGTAACTGAATTGATAGGTGGCTCTCTTGATATGTTCAAGTAGTGCTGCCTCATGAAGGAGGAAGAGCACATGATAACATCAAGACACAAAGCGTCTAGTTAAGCTGTTAAGCTCTCTAGATATATGAATTGTGCACTTTGTGATTAAAAGTACCACTTTTTCTGAAAGTTGTTCGCATGCTGGACCAAGACTAACACTTTTCAGATATTTGCCCAATCTCTGGATGTCCAGGTGCTTGCCAGGAGCGGGCGCTTTCAAAATGGCGCCAAATCCCATAATACTAAAATAAAGGGGATATCTTTTACCACTTTTGAGCTGAAACCTGTTTGATTGGTGATAATTTTCAGATTCGAGAATAATCTGAGCCAGTCTGTGATAAGCAAAAAAGATATTACTCCTGTGCAAAAAAAAAACAAACTATGGACGGATTGATAGGGAAAGGCCTCTAACATATCCACGCATTGGCGTTCCTTCGCAAAATCTGAGCACAGCTGATTTCTGTACAAAATTTACTGAAATGAATGTAAAATTAAACCACTTGTTGTTCTGTAATACCAAGACATGTCATCCTTGTAAGGCTTCATATCTTTTGTTTGTATCGACAAGGATTATCAGGATGACAAGAGTGGTTTTAGAAAAACTTGTAATCACTAAGCCACAGCATTGAATCATTATTTCAAATAGAAAAGAAAACATTCCTTGACATCAAGTTAGTAAGCCTACCAAAGGCACAAAGTAGAGGCGTTGTTTTGGCACAGGAGTATACTTGAGGGCACTTTCAAAAATGGACAGCCGATTCTTCACTTTATATTTATACACTGAGTATTTATATTTACATATTGTCTGAGAGTGGCTATATCCAACAACATGAATTAAAAGTTCATGCGTCATTGAATTTTGTAGTCATTCAGGAGAAGCACCGCCATATTTGTCCCAATTTCTTGAATGTGATACCGGCAAGGGGGGATGGGATATATTCAAGGTTCATTTGGAGGTAATAGAGGGGGCGGACATTTGGGATATAAGCTGAATGGTTGTTCATATCTGTTGTACTAACAGGTTGGGCTGCCAGACAGACCCATCCACACTTTTGGCCTTGAAGCAGCCACCTCTGTGTGTCCATACGATAATAATCTAGAAAAAGGCTTGTAACGGATATAGGGAATAGATGAGAAATATGCAATCCATACTCAAAATTGCTTCTTTGCACACAAGATGCCAAGTTGGCTGGCAATTACCCCAATGTGAAGAATGCTACAAGCAGGTGTAGCCCATTTGGACCTCAAGAGTATGTTGCTGCATATGTCATATGTCGGATCACCCACTCACCCAGTGGTAAAGTGTGTTCAATGTGCAAGGACCACTTGTTTTTTAAACACCATCCGAACCAAGCAGGTGACTAATCATTCAATCCATACGTGATCACCGTGCTGATGTGAAAAGGGTCGTGCCAGCAGCACTGTTGGACAGATAAGTTTCCAAGAAATTCGCCATTTGAACAAGATTAACTTTGCTTTTGAATCATTGACTGGTCTATAAACTCTTTTTAGAATACTTTGTCCTTCTCATTAATGTTTTTGTCATGACGATAAATTAAAATGATGTTTTGTTCACTTCAGCAATAAAAAAAAAAGGAAAGGGAATAATCGAAACCCTTTCTCATTGCAAAAACTCTGGGTACCCAGTGAGCATTAAATCGTCTCAGTTGGTAGGACAGATGCAAAAACAATTTCCTTTTTTCAGCGGGAAGCAGTGGTTGTCTGGATTTTAGATGAGGACTGACACTGATCTCTGTTGATTATGTGATGGTGGGATGGTATTTACTTGGCTCTAAGCTCCATGCATAGGTTAGGGAAGAGTGTCTTCTAAGATTGTAGGGAGTATGCCTGCAAGCACTAAGAGAAGCTCAAAAACTGGTGTAGGCAAACCAAATTCTTGCAAAGTCTGTGTTCTAATCATGGCATGAACTGTACGGATAGTTGCTGCACTTGCTGCGCACAGTGATTCTACACCTTTTGCACTGTCAGTGTTGATGAAAGGAGAATGACGTCAAGCTTGAATACCAGCTCATAGTAGGTTGAAAATCAAAGTTTATGTGCTGGAAAATATAATCTAGACTCCATCCTCGCTAACCACGTCTAGTTCCCTGATGATGAAGGGCTATGATACTCTTTAATGTGCTTCAAACTATATGTCACTATCCTTTGGACTTTACCAAAGTGTTATGGCATTGCTGAGAAAGCTTTAGATATACTTTCCGGATTGTGTTTTTTAAGCATAGTGAGATATTACATAACCATATTTCCTGGAAAAATGTTATTCTGTAAGGGTCAATATGCATGAACAAAAATGGAAACAGCCAGTGACGCTTGGGAGAGAGAG
>JAMKCH010023071.1:0-56581 GCA_023653785.1 Ophioderma brevispina
ATTTTGAAGAAATATAAACCATTTTTAAATGTACAGAAATGTTACATTATATTTATACTATATCCATTGTAAAACTACTGGTACAAGCATATTGCTAAATGCACATCTGTCTCACCAAGAGGTACTGAGCTTGTAATTCCAACAGACATGGGATGTGTCCTTCTTGCTAAAAGTCCATGACCCTAGCTAGCTAGCAAACATGTAATTGGCAGCACACTGACCAACCCAGGTAAAACTTTAGGCTGCAAATGCATCTATCAAGGCTAGCATTATACAACATAGCAGCTAAAAAAAAAAAAAAAAAAAAAAAAAAAAAAAAAAAAAAAAAAAAAAAAAAAAAAAAAAAAAAAAAAAAAAAAAAAAAAAAAAAAAAAAAAAAAAAAAAAAAAAAAAAAAAAAAAAAAAAAAAAAAAAAAAAAAAAAAAAAAAAAAAAAAAAAAAAATAGAAAGCACCAGTAATTTCAATACTTGCATAACTGTGACTTTCACGAGAATTGAACAAGATACAAAAGACTAGTTTATATGTTAGTGGCTGCCCTTGACAGAAATATTCTACTTGATGGCATAAGCCTATCTATTGATAGGCTGAAAATCCGATTCATCACTAACTTCGGAATTAAGCATTTTAGGTGACTATTTTTAGTTCTAGTTGACTATTTTTAATTACTACACAAAAAGAAATATATTTCGAAACCTCCGAGTCAGCCTTTAAAGTTATCATTACCTTATTCCATCTGGCTTTACTGCAGGCTAGTTGAAGCCAATCATTTAGATCTTTTAGGGAACACAGATGAATCAAATAACACAAACATGTCTTTACCTTAGTGTTTCTGTGCTGTTGAGTTTTGGACAAGATGGCTGTCCCTTTGACAGCATATAGTCTGCAAAGCCCCTGATCATCAGCTCTCGGGCCTGTTCCAGAGCAGACGTGCGATTGGTGGATTCCGATGACATCACTGATCTGACCCCAGACCTACTCACATTCTCTTGGATAGAGAGTTCCCTCTGTTGTGGTACCTCTCTAATCTGTGCCTCTGCAGAGTCTTCTGAGTAGCCCAGCAGTGCTCTGCCATTGTGATGTGCTGTATAATCATCATCAGGTGATGATATAATACTGCAAGAAATTGAAAAGAGCATTGTCAGAGCTCAAGTCTTACAGCTAACATCAGGATTGTCCAGGATTGTCCAAAGTACTTTGGTATGTATAAATATTTATAACAGGATTTGCATTTAGGAGGAGGGCACTTCCTAGCCTTTCATCAAGGAACTGCGCTTATTTTTTATTTCCTACAGTCCCTGTACACAAGGTGGTATAGTGCCCTCTCACGGTGAGTCTCTTGCGCATCGCCTTTCCGTATTTATTTTGTGTGTTTTGTTTTTCTTTATTTTTTGAGATAAATCTTCCGTAACTTTCCTGGGAACTGATTGGGCAATACATAGTAAGGTACCGTATGAATACATTGCGGTCAAACAAATGTGATACTACCATCCGGCAGCATTGTTTTATGTTACTGTTGGGCATTTGTCTTGTGGTTAAAGAAAGGGTTCAGTTGAAAGATAATCTTGGCACGAGCAATCAATTAGCAGGTACAATCCCCCATATGATGAGCACATAATACTTTGATTGACACATTATGCTTGCACAGAACTATCCCTATTTGCTCAAAGACGCCTCGCTCCGCTCGGCCGAAGGCTTTGCTTTCGATATGCATCTCCGGCGATCCTTGTTGAGCCATCTTTGACAAAGACTAGGCGCTTCCTTGCCAAAAATGAAGGCTTCTTTTTTGTGTAAAGTAACTATAAACGGTGGCATCTTCATTTTCTATAAATATTTAACACTATTTGTTCATTTTATATTAATATTCACTGGCTAATTTTTGATGAATATACAATGCTACTGGTTATTTTTTTAATGAATATTCAACATTACTGTCACTAATATATTCATCACTTGAAAATAAACATGTCAACAAACGTGAAGAACTTCACAAATTTTGAGATCATATGATACTTACTATTTACATGTACACCTGGATATCTTAAAGGTGAAATTGACAGATTTTGAGGCATCCATATTTTCAGTCATAAGTATTGGTTTCATATAGATTAGACACTCAATAGACCCCTTAATATGTATTTGGCTACAGAAATGTCTTAAAAGCAACAAAAGGTGATTTTTATATGCTTATACTTCAATATAAAACAGGTTGAACTTTTTATTTGCTCCTATAGGAAATTAGAAATTTCACAATTTTTGTACCGGAGAAATAATTCTCAGATTAATCCTTTCAGATGGGAATATTTTTAAAACAAAGCTTTGCATCAGTGCAAAAAATAAGAATTTTCACATTTTTTAGGAACACCTGTTATGTGAAATCTCTTGTTGCACCTTAATTATGCACAGTTTGCAGGCATCTTCTTCCACACTATTCACTGCGATGAAAATAGATATTCTGTGTGCACGGCTGGCTCATGAACCAGACATGGTGCTTTCACATGAGCTTAAAGGTGCAACGAGAGATTTTGAGACGCCCAAATATTGTCATAATAGTAATTTCATATAGGATACCCAATAGATTTTTTACCTTGTATTTTGCTACAGAAATGTCTTAAAAGAGAGAAAAAGGGTAATTTTGATTTGCTTATATTTCAATATCAAACACAGGCTGAATTTCATATTTGCTCCAATATGAAATTAGAAATTCACAATTTTTGTACCAATAAAACATTTCTCAGCTTAAGCCTTTCAGATGGGGATATTTTTGATGGAAAGCTTACATCAGGGCAAAAATCAGTACTTTCAATTTTTTGGGGGACACTTGATATGTGAAATCTCTCATTGCACCTTTAAGCATGCCTTTGTAGGTTCAGGCTTTCTTTGTACTGAGCTAGCTCGTCACTTTTCTGGGCAAGGAATTTGTCAGTTATTGGATTCATTAACTTTCTAAATATTGCCTCCCTCACCCGATAGATTATATGGCGAGCCAATCCTAGCTGCAATGGTTTACCTCGATGTAAGCTAATAAGGGTACTGTGTTGATTTGATTCAGTAGTATGTTAGCATTTCAACTACACTTAATCCTTGTATGGTATAAAATTGGATTCATTGAGTCCAATATTCAAATTTATTGGTTAAGCCACGAGTTGAAAGAAATATTGGGCGAGACAAAGTCGAGCCCAATATTTTTCAACTCAAGGCGAGACCAATAAATTTGGTATTGGACGAAAAGAGAATCCAATTTATCATTATTATGTTTTGAGAATCTTGTGTCCTATATTACTATACACATTTCATTTTGCTCCAATAAATCCTCACACAGCAGTATTGCTGAGTGTGAGGTGTATCCAGCCACCCTCGTTTAGCTGGGACAAAACCAGATTTAAAACTTTAGTTTAATTAACTACAAAAAACCATAATTATAAGCTATAGAAGAAGATGCATGGAATCTGCATCCAGTAATTGGGATTACCACCCAGTAATTGGGATCCACCAAATCATGGAACTGCCTAAAAGTGGAAACCACCTAAGACATGAAATCACCCAACACCAGGAACCATCAAACACCAGGAACCATCAAACAACCAGAACCATAAAAGGCATGGGCCCAGCCAGGCATTCAACTAAAAGACATCAAACAACAGAAACCGCCAAAGACTGGGAACCGCCATAGACTGGGAACCGCCAAAGACTGGGAACCGCCACACACTGGGAACCACCACACACTGGGAACTGCCACACACTGGGAACCGCCAAACAGTGGGAACTGCTAAACACTGGGAACCATCAAACACTGGAAACCAACAAATACTGGGAACCACCAAAAATAAGACTCAACTTATGACCACCCCACCCACCAAAATGAAACATCCTTAAATTGCATCAACCAATCAGTCAGCAAGTGCATAAATGTGGATATATTCTCATCACTAGGGTGGACAGTCCTAATCTACAGTGAGAGCTGAGTTGCAGTATAGGGATAGGGGATTGGAATCCTAAGTGGTGAAAAAAATTGGGCACCCAGGTTTTCTGCTGGCATTTGATGACTGAACGCTCACTTTTATTGGGTCTCTACTATGTGTATAGTAATATAGGATGGAAGATTCTCAAAACATAATGCGAAAAATGGGTATTTAACAAAAAAAATCATAATGATCTAATTCTAGAACTAGAAGTCCACTTTTTCAATTACCAAACTTAAGAGAGACATGAGGACATTTCCAGGAAGAAGCGCCCTCAATTTTTTTTGAACCCAGGTTTTTTGCACATTTGGAATGCTTACCAATGTATTAGATCACAAGTGAATAAGCTGAATATGCTGTCTTTATGTAATAAGATGATTTAGTAATTCCTGTAGTGCACGACAGAAATTCAAAGCATGGTTTCCTATAGGGACAATTAGGATAGCAGGCAAGTTCAAAACAAGGTTTATGGTTTTCTTTTGTGCTTGTTTGTCCAATAAACTTTCGAAACGTTCTCGGTAGGTGGGCTACAACCGATCAAGTGCAATATGAGAGAAACTTTTATCCTAAAAAAAATCTCCTGTTACTTTATATGCCTACTTACCTTATTGGAGCAAAGTTGAGACCAACAAAGAGTAAGACTGTTAATAAGCATGCCGTTGTTTTGTTGGATGATGGTAACATTGATTGCACTTTCCTTAAACTGGTATTCTGTGAAATAAAGAAATATTATATTAGCTCGTTAAAGGGGCATTTCGTGATCCATAGCCTCGTCCCCCCGACTTACCTAAAAAAGTGGAGATTCTTATATCATCTGAACCGTTAGCCTTAGTAATCCATGTGTACCTAATCTTACGTACAAATTTGGTCGTATCTGTAAGAAATTCACAATTTGTTATTTTCTGTCCGTAAACGGACAGAAATTACAGCACAGTGGCCTATGGGACCGTGGAAAACAAACAATTGCTCATAACACAAAACCACAAGATCTGGATGAACTCAAATTTCGTGAATAAGCTTTTCTCAAGGATATCTAGTGAACAATGAATAAAACAGAAGGTGCTGGAATCACGACATGCACCTTTAAGACCCATCTGTTTGTCACACCTGATTTGTTTTATGCTGTGCCACCAAAATGTAGAGACCTTGAAGCACAAGGAGAGTAAATTTTACTGCTGCTAAGAATCACTAATTAAAGTAGAGGCATTTTAATGATACCTTTCTTTAAAGTGCACTTTGGTTTTAAAATGTAAAAATCCTTCAATACTGCTCAGTGTTGCATAAACCATTTCGTAAATTCTGCATTTTTTAACCCAGATATGACAAAATAAGTGGCCGGTCTCCCATCAATTGCATCCATACCTTAATCTGCAGCTTATCCAAAATGATTAATTAAAGGACAAACATACAGCTCATAAAATAAAATAATTAACATTTTTAAAAAGTTGGTAGATTGACTGTTATATCATTTAATAATCATTGTAATTTATTATTTTGTCGATTAAATATTACAATGATACAGATTTTCATGTCATAAGCATTGTGCAAACCAGTTTATAAGTAATTTAAAACTTTCCTTGCAAAGGCTGTCTACGCTCATTTCTGGGCAATATTTTGGTAATCATTTACGAAATAAGATGTATAATAACCTAAATATGTGCAATTAAGAGGATTTATGATTCCATTGCTAAACCCTTTTAAGGTTTTGATATTTTGATGAATGCCTATTGAGTGGATAAAAAGGTGCTGGCAAGGGAGGGCGGCCAAGAAATCCAAATTTCACACGCCGCCATTGGTTTAAAATGTAAAAGCGAAATCTTGACGAAAAATTCTGAATTTTTTATATGTTGTCAAGGAATATTTTCTTATTCCAAAACCGTTGGAGTTGAAGAATCAACTCAACTGGAAGGGTTATTTCTGATTTTTTATGTATGAATAACGAACGAGGACGAGGGCGTATGTGGGTCATGGGAACACCCATGACCGACCCACATCAAAGCACCCAAATTGGTTTGTGGTTTTCACTCAGTATTGTTGTAATTTCTTTTGACATTTTGGTGAGTTGCTATAATGAATGAGACTTGGCTGCCACTGCCTGGGTGCTGGGCCAAGATGAAGAAAACCCTCAAAATCTCTATTGGCAGGATAACAACTGCCTATGCAAATAGTGTATTTTGCATATTCTCTTTAGTCCATCTAAATGAAGCCAAGGCTTCTGGACTGTTCCTGGTTTATTCTTTAGGATGGGCATGAACATGCTTATTTTCGATTATTACCAAAAATACAAACGAACTAGCAGGTGGACGCTGTTTTCACACCTACCGAGGTCAAAGTTCCATACTAATTAAAATATTACAACTGTGCACTACTGTGTTAAACACGTCACACTCGTCATAGCAACTTCGTAGCAACTACGAACATGCTATAGCCCACGTTGTTTTGGAAGCCATTTTGGAAATCTTCAAAAAACACCGTGCCTGATCTCTGCGACGGTAAACTTTCTGAACAAACCACATGCCTGACAATGTTCTTGGATATCTAAGGATCATTTTATATTCGAGGGTCGCCTGGCGAAATCAACGAGAAAGTGCATTTTTCCCGTGCCATAAGTTTTAGTTGTAATGGGCTTGGGTGGTAAACATCTAAGCGTCCACCTGTGAGCTCGCTGATTCAAGATGGCCGTCCGACCTCTAGCCTTTTATTACTCTATCTCTATGAATGAAGCATACCGGAGAGCATGCTGCTTCATAGGAAGGCGCAAGCCTTCTTGGACTATGACAAGAAGAATATGTTTTCCCTGAACAAAGTGGCTGCAACACATGCCTGCATGCATGGATGGACGTAATGGATTGATCATAATTCTTAATTGCCTTCTACTTGAAAGGTGATGATGATGATGATGATTGCAGTATGTGCAGAAATGGTCTTTGTGACCTTCAAAAGAATGCTGCACTTTTGCCACAGCCAATAACCTCCACATATTATTTTATTATTTATTTCTCTCTGTAGCCATGAGTTACCATAGCAACACCAGTAATTACCTCGTTTTGCAAAGTTTCTAATCTTCTTCTCAAAGAGGTGTTTTCATGCTTTAGCTTTTCATTTTCTGACGTTAAATCACGAATACGGTTCTCCAATCCTTGAAGATACTGAAAAAAAGATTAAATAAAAAAAATTAATGATGTAACATTTACACATTGCACACTCATACACACTAACATGTTGAAACATGCAGACCAGAGCCAACTTTAATGCAGTGTTATGCACGCCTATTTTGCGAGCTATAAATTGGCGCCAATTTGTAATTTAAGTTTGGTGACCCGACCAAGGTCCGATTTTTCTTACGATGTTGTTCTCTTCCCGACGTGCCATGAAGCATATCACCAAAAACATCCGATTTAAAATTTTGAGTTTGATCGGTCCAGCCGTTTGGATAGTAGAAGCAAAAATAAGCACTAAACTAGCCCACAGGAGAGTTTGTGTGAATAAATGTGGTATACAGTGTGAGTCAAAATGATTGTTCCCCAAATATTCAGATTTTTTTCTTGTCAAACTGAGCAAGGCAGCTCTTAAAATTGTATATAGTTCAAAAGTACATTTAAATAGCTTTCACAGGAATTTTGAATTATTCAATTTGGTTCAGGCAATCAATATCTGCACTCATTTAAATAAACGCCCTCAATTTTGCCTTTGTACAAGATTCTATTGATTTGGTTATCAAAGCGCAAAAGTGGGATACCTAATGTATGCTTTACACACTGGCAGATAAATGGTAATAAATGCCCGAATGAGTATAACACACTGTTAGGCCAGGGTTTATGCAGAGGAGGGAGCAAAGCATTGGCTCCTCAATATTCTTATTTAGCTCAAGGCACCTTCATGGCCCAGAAGTATCTGGACACACGAAGCCCCCATGAAGTTCAACGGCTGTTTCGAATAAGATTCCCTCAACCTGACAGAACCCCGTCTAAGAGATTGGTCTACCATCAAGTGACTAATTTAACAATCATGGGACTGTTCGAAACAGACATCCAGAAGCCTGTGAAAGACCACGCACCGCAAGATCCTTGGCCAACATAAACAGGGTTAGGAACGTTATCCAGATAAATCCAAGGATCAGTAGTCGCCGTAACCCTCTGCACCTGAATCAGTCTGCATTCAACCGCATTACCAGGTTGGACTTAAAGATGTACCCTACAGATTACAGTACCGCCATCAATTCACCCTGGAGATGCTGCCCACAGAACAGCGGCCTTCTGCCAGTGGCTGTTAAATCAACCACAAAGGACAGATACTGGCAGTTGATGAGGCCACATTCCAGATGAATGGCACAGTATCTACGCACAATGTGATATCATATGTTCAAAATGTTTTTATATGTTTTGTGTACTAAAGTGCAATTCTGTTATTTTCTGAAAATTATTGGAAAAGTGCAATTCTGTTATCTTCTGAAAATTATTAAGTTGTGTGATAATGGCAACAACAAGTGCAATTCTATTTTGACTGTTTAGAATTCGTCAAGGTTGGAATGATCTCGTTTTTAACTATTAAGGCAAAACCAAAAGATATTGAAAAATACACATATAAACAGGTTTCAATTAAGTGATACACCTTAGTTGACCAAAGGTCAAAGATCAGACTTTTTTGGAACAATTTTCTTCATGAAAAATATAATTTTGTGCTTCAAAATCTCTATCATGAATAAATGCAACAAGCAAGAAAGTTCTTTGCCTATCTCGTTTTTCTGGATCCTGGTTTGTGAATTACACTGTTAACATGTTTACTGTACTAAATTGGGAATTTCCATAAATTGGTACACGCGGCAATTTGGGAGCCCTCTAAAAAGAGGCCATAACTTGAAAATAAAATACACGAATCTCGGGATTTTTGACATGGTGATTGAGAAGTAAATATTTGTTAATATAAAGTATATAATAATGTTCTAAAAAGGTTACAAATATTTTTAATATTTTTTTTTATCGGGAACAATCATTTTGACTCACACTGTACCACATTTAGAGACATTTTTATTCACAGTATCAAAATGAAACATTTCCTGGGCCTTACATTTCACTGGGTAATGAGAAAAATAAGAACTTTCTTCTGCACAGCTGTTTGGCCCCATGCAAATTGTCTCTTTAGTTTTAGAACAATTTTAAGCAATTGCGACATAATTTTGACAAATGATGTAAGTAGGGACGTGCAAGAGCTATTATCTCTGAAAAAATCACACCAATCCATTGCGGGAATCTTGCCATAAAGGCCTACAAAGGTCATGGTTTGTATGTTATAGTGCCCTCTATATGCATATTTCCCATAGAAAGACATGTAAAACCAGATTTTTATGAAAAATCATATTTGCCCGTAATGAAATTTCATCAAATTTAATGAAATTTCATCAAATTTACACAGGATGTAGTTAGTGGAACAAATAATCGAAATTAGTTGTCAAAACAGAGCCGCCAATGTTATTTTTTGTTTTATTCTCATTTTATCATAATAAATGAGACTTTTCAAACAGCTGTGTCTGATACCAAAATCTCAATTTGATGGAGTAAAGTGAGGGGACGAGGTTGTCGATCTGATCACCCACCTTTAAAGGATAATAAAAAATGTGCATCCTTTTGCCAATATTTTATGATGCCCAATGCATAACAAAATACATAAACAGAAGGTAAGGACTACAACCTACTGCCATATATGTGGTTGCTCAGGAGACTGTTGCACATGCAAATGTGGACGGGTCAATCTTACCTGCTCGAAATGATGTGTTTGCCCGTGTAAGAACATTGCAGATATTTCGGTAACTGAAGGAGGACTTGTCCACTTACTGAACAAAATGAAATCCTATATGCTCACTACAGAATGACCAAAGTTAATTGTACATGCAGTAATTTGCAATTTTTTTCAGATGATTATTGAGATTATTCACAAATAGTAACCTCGCGGCAGCCATTTGGTCGCCATTTTGACCGCCTTCTTTTACTTGATGAAGATAAATGTACAGACATGTTTTCTTAGATGCCATGTCAATGTGTTGAGGGTATTTTCCTACATCAATAACAAAATTTAGCCAGTTCATGAATCTTTTATCAATTTTCAATTTTTGACGGCCATTTTGAGCACCATTTTGGAATTCTGATACAAGGCAGCCATTTTTATTTTGAAATTTCTCTTATTCATTTCAATTCAATTCATTATCCATAAACCTATTACTAGACACCAGACACACAGACTTGTATACCTCTTTCTTTCTTCTTTTTTTCTTTCTGAAAGACATGCTGATTCCCTATTCTTGATCATTCTTTGTTGCCTCTTCCATGCTTTGACCTGTGGCAAAATTTAAGAAATGAGTGTTATTCATCATACTACTAATACTACTCTCAATTCAAGGAAAATATGAACTTTTTGGCATGCAGAAAAATAAAGAAATACAAAGTGGGGATAGTGCTAGCTGATAGGTCATATTTGACAAAGTGGGGATTTTGAGTGAGTTCGCTTTTTGGAAAAGTGCCAGATAGTTGACAATTTACCTGTATTTTAATGTGGGAGGTTATGACTCAACCAGGCTGCAAAAGATTTTAAGATCCAGTACTAGTCCCACCTTGTATCTCTTAGTATTTGCAGTGACATCCCCAGATAGGGATTAGGATCCAGTACTATTCCCACCTTGTATCTCTATTTTAACCCCTCCCCACCCCCACCCAAAAAAATAGTGCCATATTTTCCATAGTAGTATTCTACTCAAACTTTTAATAGCCATGGATAGCAAGTAACCTTTTATTTATTTCTATTTATTTCTATATAGGAATAAAGGTTAAATTTAAATATTTGGGTAACATTTTAAAAAAAAGAAGCAAACCCTTATTTTGCATGTTGATTACAACAGTCAATAATTTTACAATCTTGGCATCGTACGTCTAAGCATACAATATTACATCTTGAAAATACAAGATGACTTGGAGTACATGTATAAAAGGCCAAAATGATTTAATACACTAGCCTACTGAAAATAGTCTTTGTACAAGTCTTTTGCTTGATTGTTCTAGCATTCAAAACACCACACTCAAAATGCAGGTTGACCATTCCCAGTAAGGTCTTTAGAAAGGATTAATATTACACTATACAATTGAAAGTGCTCCACCCAATTAAGATACACATGTATAATTTACTGTGTTTTATAGGTAAAGCCATCAACATATCTTAATTAGAAAATTTAAACAGATCTGCCATACCAAAAATGTTCTATTTGTGAGTGATATTTGCATGTATTATAATACCCCATAGATCACAATCCACATAATTTCCAGTCTCTGCCAAGGACACCCATCACATTGAATAATCTCCCACTACATGAACAGCTTCATTCCAATCCTTAAGTTGGTAATAACGTGGTAGAGCATGGCCTAGCGGTTAGGGTGCTTGCCTGTGGCGCAAATTTACCAAAAATTCTCGGGTTCCAATCCCGGTGGGGTAACTTGCTGGGATTTTTATTCGGGTACTATCAATTCTGGATTTGATCTTTATGCCAGCTTTTGATTAAATACAGAATACCGCTCTCCTCCATGTTTCACTAAGAATTGGGCAAATCGATCATGAAAGCATCCCGTCCTTCGGAGGGGACGTTAAGCCGTCGGTCCCGTGTACAGAGTCACAACTGTACATGTACATCGCAGTCAGTGTCGAATAAGAGTAGGGTGAAAACCCCTGACTGTTCCCAATCCACTCAGCCTCAAAGCGGGCCATGTTAGGAACGTCCGTATCATAGATACACGCGGCCCCGGATCAGCATACTCAGTTGAATAAATCTGACACCAACACAAGCCATTACCAATGACTTGTGGATATGCTAAGAAGAAGGTAATAACTAAGCATTTTACTTACCAAGTTCCCCTTTTTAGATAAAATGAAGTATATACACATTTGGCAACTAAAGAACTTGCTGTATATATATCTAACAAGATATTTCTGACATCATTTCCTCATCTTACTCTTTCTCTCTGTTTCAAATTCAATATAAAAGTACATTTATATTCTTTAGTGTGCAAAGTTCAAAATTGCAGATGCCAACACAAACTGGCTTATAACCTCTACAGTGAATATTTGGACAGTTCTGGTGTGCGAAGTAGTTGGCCAATACCACTGTTGTTTTTTAAAATTGTTATTCCTTAGTACTATTGTTCTTCTAGAATCAAGAATTTCAACAGACAGACCTCCTTTTTTAAGCTTGAAATTAATTGGAAACTACGATATAATAAAAATGCCATTCAACAAACACCAAGATCATTTCAAATGCTAAGCCTAAACCAAGTGTAGCTAATTTGAACCTTGTAACCCAACTAGGTTCTCTAAAGGTGGGTTCATACCTGATCAGCAGACGTCTGCCGACGCTAGCCTTTCGAACATGCTTTGTGCACCAGATGCATGAAACATACACGTTGTGTAAAAAGCATGTTTGAAAGGCTAGCCTCTGCAGACGTCTGCCGATGAAGTATGAATCCACCATAAGTAGGATGATTTTAACTCAGATCCTGTTACCAGACTTGGATCCTGTAACCCAAATTTTGTTACCCTCAAATCAAGATCCTATGATCCCAATGCTGAGCCCCCTAATCCAACCTTTGATCCTCTTGCTCCTCCTCAGACTCATTCTGTAACCCTGATTCAGATCCTGTTACACAACTCAAATCCTGTAATCCCAAGTTATCTGTAACCTTGACTCAGATTCTGACTCAAATCTTATCACTCTAATACACATCTTGTAATCCCAACTCAAATCCTGTAACCATAATCCTTATCCTAATCTTAATCCCCCAATTTTACGCATTTTGCATAAGCTATTAGAATCTCAAAACTTACATCCACGTTTGCTGGTGGATCTTGCACTGTGATGATGGCGGTACTGTGTTGACACATGTAGATACTGGAATGGATGAGGTGACACTAGGTAAAGACGTAACGGGAGGCGATTGACAGTGCCGTTGTTGTGGTTGCTGTTGTTGTTGTTGCTGTGGTGGCTGTTGTTTACTTGGTTCACACTTGATCAGACCCTGTGCTTTTAGTCTGTCTACTTCGGCTTGTGTTAATACTATTGGCTGACCGACTGAAAGGGAAAAGTAGCATACCAACATGTTACCAGCTCATATGGTCAAGCTGGTTCTCCAACCAGGAGTCTTGCCCTACATTGCAATCAGTAATGTGGAATCTTTAACCAAATGGCCAAACTAAGAAGTGACCTATTTTGATATAAAATTGGATCGATTAAGCCCAAATTAATTGGTCGAGCTATGAGTTGCAGAAATATTGGGAGAGACGCAGTCGAGCCCAATATTTTAAGACTCATAGCGAGACCAATTAATATTGGGCGTAAATCATCCAATTTTATCATTATCATGTTTTGGATCCGATATTTTCACATTATCATGTTTTGAGGAGTCCCAAGTGTGGGAAAATATCGGATCCAAAACATGATAAGGCCAAAAAAAAATTGTTTTGTTGCCCTCCGCGACCGACCCAAAATCCCGAAAATCTCGGGTCGGTATTTTTTTTTTTTTTAAGTCTTGATTTTGTCTATTTTACCTGTTTTCCGGTTGATAAATGTGTAAAAAAACCAACCAAACGGAAAATCACAAAAAGAGTAGCTCGGATTTAACTCCTTGCACGGGCAAAACACTCACTATTCTTGGAAATGACAAGGGGAATTAGGAATGAAATTGTGTGGCAATATCAAAATGTGCGAGAAACACAAAGAAAAATAAAATTGGCCTTAGTACGGCTGGCCGTATTTACCGCACCGTATACTCAATGATACAGAGTACAATTCGACAAACACTGTAATATTAAATTTAAAACAACATTTTGACGTGCAATGGTACCAAAAACTTTATAAACAAATATAAATGAACCATTTTGAAAAAACACCAGTTGAAACAGTTTATTAAATGAAAAAAACAATAAATTTCTCCTTCTCTGAAGCAGCGAAAAATATCAAATATTGCATCAATTACACTTCACACGTGCTGTCGTTACACTGTCAGCACATGCTTGCAGCGCGTATGACATTGCAGATTTCATGAGAAACACGATACGATGGAATCCTACGGTAGTTACGCGTTGAGTGTTACAGCTTTGAAAGGTTGTGAGGTGGTTTTCAGCTGTGTTACAACTTCCGATTTAAATGGAGACTTTGCGGTTTTGTATGCGAGGCATAACAAGGATGGAAGCTTGCAACTACCCCGTTCAAATCGCCATCGGTCCGAATGGACCATGACAGTCGGTTTTGGCGCATCATGAGGCAATAAGTGTACTGGGGGACTTGGGATTTCGGCGTGTTTCAATTGTCAAACTAAACACCAACACTGAAGAGACTTTTTTCAAAAATTAAAGTTATTCCAGAAACATTTTTTCTAATGGATCAGTTGAATGCTACCTCTACGTATTTTCGCTAGGAGTTTTAATGAATAAGCGATCACTTTCCTGGAGATATGACTTTAAAACTTTAAAAAAAAAAAAAAAAAATCCCACCGACCGACCTTCCCGATTAACCGATTTTAAGCTGGGGAGGGCAACCCACAATTTTTTTTTTGGCCTGATGATAAATTGGATGATTTACGCCCAATTTAATTGGTCCCTCGGCTCGAAGTTTAAAAATATTGGGCTCGACTGCGTCCGCCCAATCTATTTGCACTCAAAGCTCGACCAATTAATTTGGGCTAATCTCACCATTTAATATCACACTTGGACTACCTCAACTATAATGCTGAATTTGACCCCTACATACTTTTAACCTTGAACTCTACGTCACCACCCCCTTCCTCCTCACCATCTGCGATCACTGTTACCAAGTTGGGTTTGAATTGAAGCATCCTTTGGGTGCTAATTAGAATCTTAACATATATTATACATAACTGAATTGTGATTTCTCGGTCTTGCTCTGAACAGCCTGATACAAGGAAATTGTAATGGACCTCAAAGACACTCCAAAGGTTCGACACAGGGGGTTTAGCTACACTTCGCGATAGGGATGTTTCTCATGGAAAGCTTTACAGCAGTGCAAAAATCATGGCTTTTGATTTTATGGGACATCTGAAATGTGAATCCCTTGTTCACCTTTAATAAGTATGCCAGCCAAATGATGAATCACAAAAGTGGGGAAAAATGATCTCCAAAATGGCAAAAGGGGGTTTGGGGTTTTCTAACACATCCTATATAAATGCTAAATTTTTATTTGGGTTTTGTTTGGACAAAGGAGAAACAAAAATATTTCATTTACTCACCTTGTATTTGTTTTACGGTGATTGTTGCAGGCTACTATGAGGTTCTATCTTGGGAGCGATTGGTGGCCTTGATATCCGCTGTCCCCTGGCTTTTGACTGGGGACCGGGTTGAATCGCTATGGGAATTGAACTTGGTGATAGCGGGGAAGGTGTGTCGTTCGCATCACGGGGTGGTGTGAGGGGTGGGGATTCTAGCTTGACGTGCAATGTATTCGGATCAGGCAAGAAAGTAATCTATAGAAAGGTGAAACATTAGAATTGTTACAGTACATTGTTTAAATGCATTGTAATGCTAGTGCCTTTATGGCTAAGGCGACGAAAAAAACAAAACTGTTTTACGGATGAGCGGACCTTTCTAGTAGGGTTGGTCGGTCAGGCGAATTTTTTCTCTTTTTTTTTTCCTGGAGGTCAAAATTGGCCTAAAATAGCCCCAAAATCTGACAAATCCGGAGAAAAAATGAAAAATTTTACAAATTTTCAGAAAAAAATTAGCCAAACTTAATCAATTTGGGCTAAAACAGGCTCATTTACATAATTTTTGGAAGAGTAAAAAAAAAAATCTGCAAAACTGAAAAATCAGGGTTGATCGAGCCCGTAAAACTTTTTTTTTTAGTCGCCTAATCTTAATTTTTAAGAAACAAATACTTGCATTTGCAAATATGCATCAAAAATTTCAAATTTTAATCAATATAATTGATTGAGGAAAAACTTAGGCTGACATCAAAGACATCTTTTGTTACACTTGAATGGAAAAAATAAGCCAAATTTAAGAATGGTATCATTATTCATCATCAGCCCATATCGTCCCACTGCTGGGCAAAGACCTCTCCCAAACTATGCCAAGTGTGTGTCTCTGTCAGGCTGTAGTTCCTACATGCCTGACAATCTCATCATGCCATCTCATTGTGGCATACCTCGTTTCCTTTAACAATTCAGTGGTTGGCATTCCGTAGTCATAACACTTAAATTAACTTCTAATTAACCAGAGTTTACCAGTAAAAATTCAAATTTGATTAAATAAATTGTTTATTTGACATGTTGGGGATATCCTGTCAATCCAGGTGGTGTGATTATGGATGGATATATTGGCTTCTAAAAATATGCTAGTTTTAAAATATATTTACTACTAATAGAAATTAATTAATTCTTGAACATCAATGCTGCATCACCGCACTGATTACTTTGGCAAGATCCATGTAGCGGCATTTGTCATACCTTTCTCACCAGTTAAAGGCACTATCAATGATTTGCTAAATCAGAATATCAAAAAAAAAAATCAACAATCAGATTTTTTGCATTTCCGTAACAAGTATAGAAATACCTCACATACCCTGCAAGTAATAAGTCTAAAAGCAACCTAATAAGAGCAATATCGGATATTGTATTCATTACTGTCTGTACGGACACTTACTAGAACACATAATTAAATGGGGATTCATGTCTATGAACAGTGCTGCTTTCTTCCTTTTCTGTCAATTTTTCAGTTGGAAATATACCTTATGAGAGTCCTACAGACTTATCCTTCACTTTTAAGCTATTCCTGCAAATTTCAAATGTTTATATTTCAGGTGAATCACTGATAGCGTCTTTATGTATGCATATTACCGACATTCTCAGGCATAAAATAGTTAACATACCTGTGATGGTGGTATGGAATCCCCGGATGCATCTGAACTAGATGAGGAAGGAGGAGGGGAGAGAGGCTCACTCTTAATGTGGACTCCTGTTGGTAGGAGGCAAAAAATAAAGGTTTTAATTCACAACAATGTCATGCACATGGCAATTACAGTATTCTCTTGTACACCTTACACATTCACTATCCTTTAAATGTACATTTTGTGATTCTGAGCATTCCATATACATATCATCAAATTAAGTGTGAAGGTGTTTGTTTTCCGATTTTTGTGTATCATGTTCTCTACTTGATAATAGAGCCTGGCACTTGCATTCACTTACCACCAAATATCGCGGGAAACAAAACTGCATTTTTGGCGATCCTGTCTTTGGGGTCCACGATCATATATAGGGAAGAAAAATTACTTTTCCATCAGATTTAAGCTAGCCGACATGGTTAAATAGCTCCCGTTAAGCTTTTCCAACAAGGTTAAATCGTTGGAAGGAGGGCAGGGCTTCGATTTATGAGGGAAATTACGGGGTAAAATAACAAGGTGAAAACAATTTTTGAAAAGTGCTAAAAACATCGCTTTTCGTCAAGGTTTTTGGCTCGAAAAACCACTAAAAATGCGTCCGTTTTTATCGTACTAACCTGTATCGACGTAGTTATAAATCCGTTACTATAGAAAACAAGGTTAAATTGTTTGGAAGAAGGGCAGGGCTTCGATTTATGAGGGAAATTACGGGATAAAACTTGCGAAAGAAATGGCCGCCATTGCGAGAATCATGGAACCAAACTCCCGAGAAAAGTGAGCACTCATTGGTTGTTTTTTTTAATGGATTTTCCATCACGGTCTCTGATTGGATAAAAGTCTGAAAAACTCTACGTGGGAGTAGAGATGACTATCGGAATAGCGGAGGAACAAAGTTGTTTTTGTCGAGCGTAATGCCCGCGTAATGGAACTGCGTGAAGCACTCGTGCGCTAGCATGTCAAGGATCGCAGTGCAATAAACGGGATACACGCTGCATACGCATTTGATTTGGACGCCTCACATTTGCCCATCCGTAGCCCAGAATGCACCAAAGGGAGGGAGCGTCGAAGCTCGGTAACAGCCACTCTCGACAGCGGCTGCTTGCTTCAATGCCGATGTTCGTTGAAAGTGCACCAAAAAGCAGGTAAAACTACTTTTTTTGAGCAAAATAAGCTGCATAAATAGATGATTTGGATCCAAAACACACTTAGGGGAGCTATTAAACCTTGATGCTAAAGATTAAACTTGATGCTCAACTATAAAATAGTAATAACCCTATATATGATCGTGGACCCCAAAGACAAGATCGCCACATTTTTTATGGTAGTAGCGAAATGCATATTGCATCGTCCTATTCACTACCTTGTAATATTGATGGTTAACCATTAAAACAACAGTTTTTTGTCTCTATCTTGGAAAAGAAATGGATTTGGGGGTCCCAAAGATGACCGAAACACGCACCTTTAATTCCACAATTTCAATTCATTTGGATGTTGTGTTTTGGATTTATGAAAATATGTTTATTACACAATTACACATTTCTCATGCAGCTGCTATAGACTAATCTGGTAGAAAATAAAAATAGACCATATTTAAAGATGGTTTTCACAGACAACTGAATCTGGGAGGTAATTCAAGGTTTCCAAGGTATTTTCTTATCTTTAGGAAAGTCAAAAAACACAAATGAACCTTTAAAACAATTTTGTTCCAGGTGTCATGTTCAACGAGTGATAATGAATTTATTATATTAAATACACAGATTAAAAATTAATAAATCACAGGCATATTATCTGTTATTTTTTGGATGAATTTCTTGAATTCAGCACTTTCTATTTATGGCTCGTTAGATATCCTCTAGAAAAAAGTATATATTAGATTGCCAAAATTTCAGTAGCTTCCAATTTTGCTGTTATTTTGGTAATATTACAGTGTTGCAGTTCCTGCCATGTTGTTCTTTTTCATTTACGCACACAAAAAAATACAAGACACTCTATGGATTTGAATGGGGAATTAACCCGTGATGACAAATATTTTTAACTTCTTTGAAAATAAATAGCTAGCTGAATGCTTTTAGTCCAAACCAGAAGGTGAGGACACTAATTCTATGTGAACAGAGTTTTGTCTTGCATAGGTTTTCGACGCGGGCATGTTTTAAGTTTAAAACAAACGCATATAGGCCTAGTGCTGAGTAGTTTTAACATACTCAGTATAGGTCTTTTTTGGATGTATGGGATGGTTCTGAATATTCTAAGTATTGAATTTCAATTGAACAAAACCAAGATAAGGTTTTGTAACCAATGAATAGTATTCCATTTACCTGGCTGCAAAGCACTCAACCGCATCGTATGTATACAAAGCGGGCAGAACAGCAGCATGAATGATTGCCCAGTGAAGGCGAGCACGCCATGTAATCGATCGTCCACACCTGGACCGATCCAATCACACAGCGCAGCACGATCGCCTCAATAAATAAGAGCGATGTTTTTCCAGTCACTGCATGCAGTTAGCTACGGGCCAGGAATGATGAACAGCAAGCTTCGCTGTTCATGGACAAGGGTCAAAAGTGAAACCCTCAGCTGAAATGGGATCGGGAATGATGGCCCCGAGTAATGTCCCCAAAGATTAAGTAATTCGGTTTCCAAAGAGAAGGAGACATAGTCCCAGTAAGGGCAGTAGTGACATTATGATATGTATGGGTCTAGAATCCGTTATGTTTTCCTCCTTTACAAGGTGATGTCACCCAGTAATATTTAATTGTCATATTTGACCACGGTATATACCAAGAAAGTGTTGTCGAGTTCATATTTTGACATGAGTAAATGGTCTTCTTACTTTCAACCTTTTGCTAGAAACCAGTCCAGTTTCGCCCAGGGGGGTCCCCAGTTTAAAACCTCTTATGTACACAAAGGCAGCATTTATAATACCTGCCACAATGTTTGATCGAGATCTCGATCATTTGAGCACAGTAAGTGTTTAAAGGGTTTACGGAATAAAGCGTAGGGCATGTCAGACACTTAGTGTCAAGTTATCAACAGAGAATTTTTCAAGTTGAAAAATTCCTCTCTCTCTCTCTCACCAGCAGATCAACATAAGTATTTCATAGCGAGTCCCGCTTGATGCAGGTACCGTCTTGCTCTCATTTCTTTTTAGTAAACAGAGAATTTTCCAAGTTAGAATTCTCTCTCATCTCCTCCTCTCATCCAAGCAGATCAAAATAGATTCATAGCGAGTGTTCCGGCTTGATGCAGTACCAGTCTGTCCCCTCATTTATTTTTCCAATAAAAGTCTGCATAACTGTACTTGTTTTCAGTCACATTCACAGCTTGTGAAAAAAATCTTTAATTACTAAACAACTCCTAAACAGTGATTAGAGGGGAGCAAGCTTGATGAGCTACTTGATTAAAAAAATGTTAATTAGATCTTAACTAGAGAATCTTATATGGTTGTATTAATACTGCGCACATTGCAAGTATTCATTGTTTATGACGTCTCCTAGACGTCTAAGGTCAGAATACCTTTCAAACACTAATAAATGATCCTTGTGCACAAATGATCTAAATTATTATTAAACAGTTTTAATGATCTTTACTTGATTTGGTTCAAGAAATTTGGTCATGTCCAAAACAAATTACATATACAACAATGAGTTAAGATTACTTATGGTTACTAGTGTCCTGTGTTGAAAGCGTGCCGTTACGTGATATTCCTCCACCACAGGCGAAGACTCCAAATGACAGCGCACAGTTCACAAAACACTCCTCAGGTATTATATTCCAAGGGATCTTCTCAGTCAGTCCCCCCCCGAGGTAATCTTGTCCACAGTTCAAGAGGACAAGGATAAATTAAGTCCCGCCACGAGAATAAATCCCAGGTCCAAGATAAATCAACCACGATTCTATCTTCCACAATTGGAATCCTATTTTGATTCCCAGCACTTTCGGCTTCAAGACGACAGTAGAAGAATTACAGCACTCTGCTCACTTGAATTGAAACATTAATAAATCTCTGGCACTGTGGTGTGAAGCATAAAATCTACCATATTGTAGATAAACTAGCTACCATACGGTTATAGCTGATTGCTACTGTGACGGCTAGACTTATCTCAAATCTCCTATATATACTGACTCCCAAATCCCCGTCTAAAAATAGACATTACATCTTTCTTATGCATAAACATACCTGCACCATCAAGTCATTTCACAATCTAAATTACAATCACTTCATATATATATAACTTTGTGGGGGAATTCCCTGATGTTGCAATGTTTTTGATCTCACAACAAACAATTTTCTAAAGGTCTAGTTTACATCTGGGGAATTCCCCTCCCCACTTCCCCTATTGTGCAACTAAACCGTTGCACTTACAAACACCTCTTGTGAATCCCCTTTTCTCTCTTTTATATTAACAAAATACTTGTCCTGTGACGAAATCTTTTCTCAATAAAATTGAGACAATATATTTTTAAAATTTTAATCAAAACATGACATATACATCCTCCCCCTAAACAAGAAAATTTGAATGAATGAAAATTTTCCAAAATCTGCTGGCTTTATCCCTTTAACCATTGGTGGTTAATTTTACAATCATGTTTTACAACAACATGCAAATTCCTACACGTTTTATAAGAAGGTTCTTGAAATTGCGTGCCTTCAGTCTATATTACATCCCATTTGTAACATCAAATTCTGAAACAAAATTTAGGCAGCTCTGGACAAGGCAGCAGCCAGACATTTTCTTTTCCTTTGATATGTCTTATGTCCAGATTGGTATTCTTGTAGAGTTAAACTACCACCTGACAATCTCTGATTCTTCTGTTTTCATCTTGTGGATGAAATTCAACGGATTGTGATCCGTGTACACCAAAACTGCGTGCACTGTTGTACTCAGTACCTCTTCAAATTTTGCAATACTTTAGCAATGCAAGGCATTCTTTCTCAATTGTGAGTATTTTTTTCGATGTTTGTCAACTTCTTTGAGAATAACTACAGATGATCTACACAAACATCATTTTCATATCGCTTGCAGGAGAATCCACCACAGCCTACCTCACCGGCCTCACACCTGCCAACTTAATTGTTTCTGAAATCCTGGCGCAATCAAAACTGTGCGGCCTTCATCAAACATAATTGATTTTCCTCAAACGGCTTTTTGGCAATGCTCTGACCAGACACTTTTTTGGCGTTTTCTTCAAAAGTTGGTCAGGCGGACCGCAATTTCTGATAATTTGGACAGTATTTTCTGTAATACCAATACCCACCATAACCTAAGAATCTCAGGAGATTCCTTTTGCTTTGTGGTGTGGGAATTTCTCAATTGCTTCCACTTCAACGTTTGCATGATTGGCCTAATTCCCTGTCCACACTGCCCAAGTAGGTACTTTGCCATGGCAAAATTCACCTTTCATCACAATTCACAGTCAAATCCTGCCTGAGATAATTTCTCAATAACTAGATGAGCTGTCCATGTGTTCTTCCTATGTCTCATTGTACACAAGGAGATCATCGACATACATGTAGGATTCAAAACACACATTTTCTATGTCTGGCAACTACTCTGTTCACTAATCTCTGAAATGTTGCGGAGAATTTTGAGAACCAATCCATTCTTTTGATTGGTATAGGCCTCGGCCGTACAAAAGGCTGAAATTCCGTTGGCACGGTCTGAGTAACGTGCCAATCCCCCTTCAACAACTCAAATTTGCTAACAAATTTGGCATTTCCACTCTAGCTATGCACTCATCAATCCGTGGGATTGGATATGAGTCGGTGTTGGAACAACGGTTGACTTTTTCGAAAATCTGTGACAAAACGGAATGAAACCACAGGTTTTGGGAACCATAATACATGGGGAACTCCAATCACTATTACTTTGCTCTACTATTCCATTGTCCTAACATGTATTTCAACCTCATTTCCTGACAATGGTATGTCAACTTGATGGATTCACCCCCCTAATCGGTGTGTGCGTTACTACAGCTCGGAGTCCACTACATCATGTCATGGTTATGACAATGTGTCCTCCTGGGTACAATCTGGAAATATTTTTCCTTTTCCCACTTCATGATTAACTCTTCAATTCCCCTTGTTCGAACTTTGTGGGAGGGAGGTGACCTAATGTCTTGTCTAAATTGGCAAGTATGTCAGAATTTTGCAATTTGACACCAACTACTCATTTTTGTGTTTACAGTGCTGTTTTGTTCAGATTCTAACTCGTGATGTAACCCATTTGTAAACACACTCTCAACTACTCTGATGACATTACCCATCAGGCTTTATGTCTCATCCTCTTTAATTATACTCTTTGAGCTATTTATGTGACATATTGTCGACTCTTACGTCTACCTGGTGTTTTGATCACATGTCAAGTCTCCCACTTTGTTCTCAATCTCATATGGCCTAAGACTTGGGCTTGCACAGGATTCCCGTGTTTGGAAAATACTGGGCCAGAACTTTTGTCACCCGGCCTAATACTCCTTTCCTAGCCTTTGTCCTACCATGTTTTTTCATTTTTGCTGACTCGGTTTGAGACTTTGTTTGGGGCAATTTCTGTAACTCTTTGGAGCCTGTGTCTGAAATTGAGACACATAGTCTAACAAAATTCACATCAGGATTTTCACCCACCACTTTTTCGTCCTTTCAGTCGTTTTCAATCGGGTCCCCTACTTTGTGGACCAAACAGAACAAAACACCAACTCCAATGGACTAATCCTAATGACTCTTGTACAGCCTCTCCCTGGTAGCAAATAACAGGATATGAACTCCTCAATCCCATCCCCTCAAATTCAAACAATATAGGTTTGATCTTGTTTTCAATGTTTGGTGACCTTTTAGGGCCCCCTGGGATTCTGGGTGGTATGCTGAGAACTGTACTGGGAAATTCCTCAACTGTCATAACTTGTTGGAATAAATTAACCTGACATGAAATTTGATCCTTGATCAGACTGAATTGATTTTTGGAGCCTACTAGGGTGAACAACCTTGTTAGAGCCTTCACTATACTCTGTGACCTAATATTTCTCACGGGTATAGCCTCAGGAATCTTGTGGAAGCGCACGTGATGGTCAGTATACTGCTGTCCTGACTTGGTCGTTGGCAGTGGTCCTAACGCAATCTATTAACACCCTCAAAATTGGCTCTCAATGCTGGTATGGGTTGCAATGGAGCAGTAGGAATGTTCGGATTGGGCTGCCCACCATTGACATTGTGACAGTCTTACATACTCAGACACATCTTTTTCTGAGTGTAGGCCACCAAATATGACACCTAATTCTGTCATGTGGGGTTCTCACACCTAAGTCTCCTGCCATGGGACTATCATGGGCTATGCCTATCACTCACTTCCTATGGTTATACCCTTTGGCACTTACAAATTTGATCACTACCTTCCCTTCCTCATCTACAAGTGCATCGGGTTGGGTCGCCATTTTCGCATGAGGACCACCATTTGCTTGTGAACAATACAGATATTTGCTCGGCTTCCTGTTGCACAATGCCCTCTCACCTAAATTCCTAAGTGCTGGGTCGTTGTGCTGCTCATTTTACAGCTGTCCTTGCTTAAAGGGTCTCCTTTACAGTCCCTAACTCTATCATGCTCACGGCTTGGATTTTCATTGTTTTTACAGCTTGTCAACTTTGTTTTGTGCCGGGGCTGGATTTTCACTAACGGGGAATTTAGTCTCCCTTGAAGGGGAAGAGACCTCCTCCAATTCCTCCAATTTTGAGAGAAAAAGAGTATCCTCTAAATTTGGGGACCAATTCATCCTCAACGTCTCTTCCTATATGGTGAGTATTTTGACTCATCAACCATGCTCACTGTTTTCGTGTGACTTTTCTGGTCTTGACCTAGTTACTGCACATGCTGGGAAACTTTCGGTTTCCTCCCTTCAAATTTATCCCTGTACAGGCACCTTGGGAACTAATGGATCTGGAGTACGTTTCCCCCTGCCAAATCAATCCCAACACATGGATACCCTTTTTACTGGGAGTTCTTTTCTAACACCATTGTGAAGTTCCAGCACACAATTCTGATTTTCAAATTCAGTTGTGAAGAGGACACTATTACATCATCCAGACCTATCCCTGAAGCAATGCACGAGTTCCTGTGGACTCTCAATATCAATGGAAGTGCAATCTTCCAATATCATGGACTGCGCGCATCACGTGTCCCGCATGATTCTAATGAATTTTGGATCTAAACTATCACCTGAAGGTGACACAAATCCCTCCAAAACAAACGGCTTAAAGTCCTCCCTTACTTTTTCTGTGTCAATTCCTTTTTGTGGGGATTTTCTTGTTTCTGAACAGAAGATGAACGTTTGCCTCAAGTAACTGCACAACCTATTCGTTTTTGACTCACTTTTGGCTCCCTCCCCTTTGGGTGGATAGCCATGTATCTCCCCAACACCGTGACTTGTATGTCTGCTTCTTCAGTGATTGCATGTGAACTGTGAGTGGGTCCCATCCCATGTTCTGATTAGCACCATATAACTGTCTTTACTCCCCTTTTCATGGGTACCTGACTGGGATTTCCCTCCTGAGTGCTACCATAAGACGCCTTGTTAGAAACCCCCGACTTTGATTGTTGTATGTTTGTAGCCTGTAAATTCTTTCTTGGTAGGCTAAAAAACAAAAACTAGTTGGTACTTCATTTGTGGGTCAATGCCTATCTTCGGCCTTTACGGCTTCTTCATCGCAAACTGTCAATTTTTTGTTTTCAGATCCAGATGTGTTTTTATTCTGGATGTAGACACTGTTTTAACTCTTCACTAACATCACCCACTTCCTAAGTTGACCAAATTTGCCGCGTTCTTTTGAGAGAAGCCAGCGATCAACATTTGTTCCTTTACACGCAAATTCAACCTGGGTCTGGTCATTCCCCTTTTCTGACTAGACCTGAATTTTTGTCTAGCCTCTGGAACCATTCATTCTTTGAGCACTGCCTGCTTAACCCTCGTCATAACACTACATCTGTCAATGCAGAGTCCGAATATATTTCTCGGGGTTTTAACCCAATGAACACTGACTGTAGCCACAAGGTCCAAGACCCTTGGGCCATTTCAAGCGATTGGCAATTTTCTCAAGTGTAAGGAGTATTTGTCTACTTCTTGTTCTGGAAATTTGGAACCCGGCGAATATTTTTCGCCGCAATCAAAACCAGATTATCTTTTGGAAGAGTCCGATGATAGCCTGTTGTTTCAATTTTTCTTTCTAACTCTAATCTGACTTCAAGCTCTTTTCTTTTCATCTCACATCCATTTGCTGTTGTAATTCCATCTCTTTTTTTGTCTCATTTCATTTTGCAGTTTTCTTCAATTCTTTTTCTTTTTGTTTCCTTCTGAAATTGCATTTCCTTTTCTTTTGTTCCACTTCCATCTTTTTTCATTCATATTTCCCAATGTCCTTTTGAAATTTCAAGTTCCTTTTAACTTGAATGCATCACTTTGCCCTGTTCGCTGATTCTCTCTATCCTTTCCAAAAATGAACATACCAAACATCTCCTGGACCAATTTTTCAATCAAACTATTTTGATGATCTGTTTTTCTCTGGCATTTTTGCCTCAATTCCTAATGCTTGGCTAGTTTCATTAACTCAGCCTTTCTCAGCTTCATCAAACTATCACAACCATTTATTTAAATGCCCTATGAACACTTCTGGATCAAACTCCATTGTTGATTGTATCTAAAAAAACACCCATATATAACTTGAACCAAACACAATGGTAGTTCATGTAATACACACAAAGTTTGTATGCTAATGTGCACACTGTTTACTAGATTTTCACCTTTTAATGTGTAAATCTGAACAAAACTCAAATTACTCCATTCAATTCCCGGAAGACGGGCCCCCAATTCTGTTCTGACTCTCGTAGACGTCTAAGGTCAAATACCTTCAACACAAATAAATGAGCCTTGTGCACAACTGATCTAATTATCTATTATAACATTTTAATGATCTGTACTTGATTTGGTTCAAGAATTTGGTATGTCCAAACCAAATTACATATACACATTATTTTAAATACTTAGGTTACTAGTTTCCTGTGTTGAAGCGTTGCAGTTCAACGATATATTGTCCTCACAGCGAAACTCCAAAATGACAGCGCCAGTTCATACAAAACCCCTCAGGTATTATTTCCAAGGAATCTTCTCAGTCCTGATGTAATCTTGTCCAGCAGTCAAGAGGACAGGACTTAATCCCTCGACAGATATAACATCCACATAATACACAAAGATAATCACCCCCGATTTTACATACTCAGTCCCCAATGGGAATCCTATTTTGATTCCCAGCACTTTCGGCTCACAGCCGACATTAGAAATATACAGCACCTGCCACTGGATTGAACATATAATAATCCTGGCACTTTGGGAACATAAAATCTACTCATTATTGTAGAAAACATAGCATCCATACTGGTATAGGCTGATTGCTACTGCTGATGGCGAGACTTTAGCTCAAATTTCCTATATATACTGCTTCACAAAAATCCCCGTCTAAAATAGACCTTTACTCATTTCTTATGCATAAACATGACCCAATTGAAAACACAATCAAATCAGATTTCATCAATCTAACTTACATCACTTAATATATATAACTTTTGTGGGGGAATTCCCTGATCTACCATTGTTGATCTCCAATCATAAACACTTTTGTAAGTACTAAGTGTACATCTTGGGACATTCCCCACTGCCCCTATTGTGCATCTAAACAGAGTGCACTTAAAAACCTCTTGGAATCCCCTTTCTCATCTTTTATAGTAAACATACTGTCCTTGAGAATCTTTTCTCAAATAAAGTGAGTAACATATATGTTGCAATGAGTTGGGTAATCATAAAAATGGAGCAGGAACAAATTATAAAATCATCGTGCACTCAAGTCCTCCAAGCAGCCTTTATTGTAGGGCCCACTCATTACTGTTTATATGCATACTTTGATTGTTAGAATGCCGCCAACAGGTAATAAACCAAATTTTGAAGAGTCTCTGGAGATTGGCTCCCACAGAGTATTGTAAAAATGATTGTCCTGCTACCTAAATTACTGGCAGCAGCTTATTGTACTTCCTTATTTTCCCCAAGAATTATTCGCCTGTATCACTGCCAGCTCAAATTCCACTTTTTGAATAGTGAACCAATTATTTACCCACAGCCAATTTGAAGTTTTAGAACTTGTTTTGGCAGGATTATTTCACCGATCTAATCAAAGCTTAAAATGCTTGAGCGTGAGAGAACACACATAATTGACATTTGTCTTAAATGCAGAAGACAAGTAAACCTATCAACCAAAAGGCATGCAGCACTAGCCAGTCTTTATTGCTTTTACAGAGAGATGCCACTCTGCTGTACCAATAAACAAGATCTGTGTTATCAGATTTGCATCAGTTACTTTCTCTTGGCGTATAACTTACCCAATTCCCCCCCCCCCCCCCCGCCAACACACACACACCACCCTAAGCAGTCAAATGAGCACTCAAGCAAAATCAAAATTAGTTCACTTCAATTGGTGTGTTGCCCATGTTCTGGGCGTGATTTTGAGGAAGGGACACCCTCTCATTTGACCTACTACATGTAGTATCTAGATATATGGTAATTATCAAAACAAGAACATTGTAAGGAGGTAAACTTCAAAATCTCAAAATCCAAGAGTAGCAATGACTATTGAAAAAATTAGAAGTAAGAAACCAAGTTTCTAGGGGGGTGGGGGACCACTTAAGGGACCAGGGGGGGGTTCCTATGGACCCCCAAAATTTGTTTTTCCCACTGGCCGCTTTAACGCGTGGGATTTTTTTTTCAAGCTAAATTTTTTTGGAATTGTCCGACTTTTAGATACCTTCTTTTAATACCAAAAAAATAAAATCAGCCAAACATTAATGAGTTAATTGTGGGGGTCCCATGAAACCCACACCCTACCCGGGCATAAACGGAAGTCGGCTGAGGATATTTTTAAATCAAAGAACAATAGCAATTTTTTTTTACTGAAATGTGCACACAGCATGTAAGTAAATAATAGTAACACTTAAAAAATATTAAAACCCTTACTGCTGAAAAACACAATTTCATCATGGGCGTTGATAAAACAGTTAATGCACAAAACTCTATGGGAAAATGACATGTATTTTGCAAAACCTGTTAAAAAAAAAAAAAACAGGAGCGCCAAAAACTGCAGGTTTTGGGTTCTTCTAGAGTAGATATCAACCATAGAATAAGTTTTCAAAAAGTTTGATTGTAGTGAACGCAGGCCTTTTTGCCCACTTTTTGCATGTTGTGAAAACAATGTTTTGCCCCTTAATTTGCCGCCCAAATTTGCCGCCGCCCAAATAAATAAATTTCATTTTTGCTGACTTGGGGATGTGTAATTAGACCCTTCACATGTGGTATAAATTTCGTGCAATGAAAAAATCCTTTTTGGGAAAGTAGTTTCCCTTGGTCACTTTAAGTGTTAATGAGTCTGAAAGTTGTAAATTGTGGAGATAAAACAGCTTTCAGTTGGTAACCCTTTGAGTTCACATGAACAAGTTAAAGGCACATCCATTCAAGAGTCTTTACAAGTCCCATCAAACTATACTGCAGACATTTGCATCATCGCCGTTTAATTTGATCCATGGATCCCCAAGCTCCTCCGTGAAACAGGTGGCAGCTGGTAGCTGGTTCTCATCCAACATACTGGTATCCATGCTGGCCTACAGGAAGCAATTTGCATAATTTTAACCAAATTAGCATTGTTTACTCCTTTGAAAGATATTTCTCCAGATGACCAAATTCAATTGATAAATTTACACCAAACTTAATTTAATAACTGTCCTAAACACATGTGTTACTAATTTCAACAAAACAATTAGCAGAACATCAGGAAATGATATACCAGCATATCTTTCAAAAGAACTGTGACTTTGTTTTACCTGAAGTCAGAAAATTAAAGGCCTTGACAACCTCATAATGATATTTAACTTACAACACAAAGCCAGCTGACACTGAAAAAATGACCCATTGTACTTTGTTTTCCCCATTGTACAGGGCGTATCAATAAAAACGCAACAAAACTTCTCCCCAATTTTTGTGGTAATTGTATAAAATTACATCAAAATAATTAATGCCATCTTAAAGCCACATATCTCCTCTTTCCAACGATAAGTAATTTGTTCATGTGCGGTCATGGGTAACCGAGTAATCATTGTTTTTGCACAATGGGACAAAGTGCGCTTGGGACCAAATTTCAAGTAATTATGCTAACACAAATCCTATTCAATTTTCCCTCTCTTCTCACTTCAGTCATGCAAGTGAATGGGATTTGTAAATCATTGGAAAGAGGGGATTTTGGCTTTAAGATGGCACTAGTTAATTTTGGTATAATTTTACACAATTACCAAAAAAATTGGGAAGAAGTTTTGTTGCAATTTTATTGATACACACTGTATAGTCTCCAAATACCCATTTCACAGACATTATGGTAGATTTCTTCCCAATGTAAAATTGCTTTTTAAACTGCTTACTGTATTAATTTCTCACAAGACATGGAATACAGGAAAATTAGTCAATTGCCAATTTTCCCGATTTACAGGGGTTTGTGGAATTTTTGTGTAGAATTTTAAACACTACTTTGAGCCAACACCACATTTTAACTAAGCTTTATCAATATCAAATTTTCATAATCTGCATCAATATTACACCAAGTGAACATGACTGGGCAGACCAGTACTTGACATTTTTCCTCATAATTGTAACATGGTATACATGGACATACATACCTCCAGGTTCGGGAGATCTTTAATGAGTTCATCTGCTTCACTGAGGCCATTTTGGAATTCACTGTACCTGCAAAGATCATCCTCTGTAAAGAATACAAGATATACAGTTTTAAGGGTGATCATTTGGAAGAGCTAATTATAGGCCAATAAAAAAGGAGCTTTGTCTCAGCATTGTGCTCGCATGTATAAAATCACATTTTATTGCATTTCTTTGTTTAAGGTTTTCAAGAGACTTAACAATTTTTTTTTTAAACTGGTCAAGAAATTTTTTTGACTAAAAAGAAACAAAATACATAGCACTAAGGGTTTTGAGCTGCAGGAAACCGAGACAAACTCTTCTTTTTATGGTCTTATGAACATGATAAATATATTACAGAAAGGTTAAAAACTGAGTTTCCCTTGAAGGTTTGGAGATGCCTCTATCTGCAAATCCATATTTTCAGATTACAGTTTGTAATCATGAATATTGATATCACAAGACCTATCAAAGTTTTTTTCTTTGTCTTGTTTACATGTATATTAAACCTACACATGGTAGAAATGCCTGTCCAAGGTCTTGATTAATAATGAATAAAAATACAGCTAATTTCCCTGGTATGCTGTGCTGTCTGACATCATAATTTTCCAAAATGGGGTCAAGGTCAATAGGAGTCATTCGAGGTCAAATGTTTACCCCCCACATGATCTTGCTAGTGGTTCCTTTTGACCAGTATTAAATATGAGTCCTAAGTGCAAGGGTTATGTCGAATGTTAACATTTTTTTACCACACATTTTAGACAGCCATCATGCTGTACCCCAGTATGTAATCCATGTATTCAATGACACAAAAATAGGACACAATACTGTACTTAACTTACTGTTAGCTAAAAAAAGTCTTTATTTCCCAGAAGCAGATGGCCAATTTTGTAAATTTCCCCATCCCCTCAGAGAGGTTTCATTTTGTTTCAATAATCAATAGTTCAATCAGCTCATATTCCTGAGAGCATCTGCATTTCCCAGGAAGTAGCTTCCAAGATATCTCCGCGCTTTTCTAGTCATTATTAAGGACAAGCAACAGCGATTTGCTTATCCGAAAAGTCAAACGAGTGCATCATGATGCAGTAACCCTCAATTGGGATGTTTAGGGAATGCATAGTTGTATTAAAGTTTGTAGTCATCCCTTGAGTTTTGTGTTTCCTTCGACCTGAATGACCCCTAATGACTTTTGTTGTGCCTTTTAAACTTTTTGGCTCAAAATCGACCCCACCTCCAATTTTCATAGTCCATACACAACAGAATTACCCATTTACCTCCTTTGACCTTGAATTTTTTGATGACCTTGTTGTGACCTTTAACATTTTCGGCATCAACACTTAACCCCGCCCACCAAGTTTTGTCTGTTTCATGTCCATACACCACTGTTCACCCCATTGGACCTTGAATACCCCTGATGACCTTGTCGTGACCTTTACCAATTTGGGCATCAACAATCGACCTGCCCACCATGTTTCATCTGGATACACCCAAGTTTACCCCCCTTTTGATCTCCTTTGACCTAATGACCCTGATGAACTGGTTGTTCCTTTTAGATTTTTGGCGTCAAAAATCGACCCACCCTCCAAGGTTCCAAGTCATACAACCAGTTTTATCCCAGTTGACCTCATTTGACCCGATGAACTTTGATCCACTAACCATACAACCTCGGTCTTCGTACGGTCAGGACACCCAAACCACCAAGTTTCAGAACGTTCGACCCTCGATCTCCGAAAACACACTTTAATAACCTCATTTGACTTGAATGACCCTAATGACCTTGTCCTGACCTTAAGTTTCGGCAGAAACGACCCCTCCCAATTTCATGTCAATACCACCAAGATTACCCCCATTTGACCTTACTGACCTTGAATGACCCTGATGACCTTTGATCCACTAACCAAACAACTCGACGGTCAAGGGCACCCACCCCCACTAAGTTTCAGGAACGTGCAACCTTCGGTCTCCGTGGGAACAAACGTTTAAACCTCATTTGACCTGAATGACCCCCTAATTAACTTGTCCTGACCTCAAAATTTTGGGCCATCAAACCCGACCCAACCCTCCAATTTTCTTCCAGTTTGATCCACTAACCATACATCTCAGTATTTTCGGATGGTCACGGTCACCCACCCCACCAAGTTTCAACCTCAGTCTCGGAGAAAATAGAGTCGGTCCATTTGACCTTGTTTTTGACCTAATGACCTCCAATGACCTTTGATCCACTAACATATACAAACTGGGTCTTAGTTCGGTCAAGGGGCACCCAGTTCGCCCACCCACTCAATTTTTCAGGACCATGTGACCCTCGGTCTCCTCCGGAGAAAAATACGGACATATAGACAGACAGATAGACCGACCACGGTAATTACTATATAGAGAATTTTGTAAAGGACCTTAACATTTTCGGCATCAAACAATTGACCCCACCCTCCAAATTTCAGTCCATAAACCAATGTTTACCTCATTTGACCTCCTTTGAGAGAACATTGATACCTTTGAGCCACAAACCAATCCAACTCTCGTGGTGCCCCTTGACCGTCCGAAGACAAGTTTCAGGATTGTGTGACTCTCGGTCTCCGACACCCCAACGTTTATCCTCCTTTGACCTTGAATGCCCCTAATGACCTTGGTGTGAACCTTTAAATTCGACATCAACAATCGACCTCACCCTCCAATTTATTGTCTATACACCAATTTTAACCCCATTTGAACCTCCTTTGACCTGAATGATCCCTATGAACCTTTGTCCACCACCAATAAAATTGGGTCTTCGGGACGGTCAAGGGGCAAAACCCACCTACAAGTTTAAATGGAACGTGCGACCCTCGTCTCTGAGAAAACCATGTTTACCCATGTGGACATCTTTGACCTTGAATGATCCCCTATGACCTTTGATCCACTACCAATCGAGTGATTCTAGCCCGGCCTAAAGCTACACCTACCCACTTAAGTTTCGTGACCGTATGAACCTTGCCCCCCAGAATACACGTGGCCTAATCTCCCCCCCTTCTCTCACTTCTTGGGTAGACAATTTTCTCTCACGTGGTTGATTAAAACTTAAAGGCAGACTCAGAGATTTCCCTGAGGAGGGCGCCCTCAATTTCTATTTTCTGTTGACTACAAGGGGGGGTAGACCGATCTGCCGTTTGGGCATTGGGGATTTCCCCAAACGGTATATTTGAGGGACTGCTACTTGCATTTACTATGGCAGTCTCGGTCCCAGTGACAGTAAAAATCATCTCTTACACCTTTGTTCAAAAGATCTTAGTAATATCAGGATAATTAGAAAAATTATTGGCTTCAAAATCCGCGGGGTTAGTGAATTCCCCCACTGCAAATAGTTTAATTCCAATAACGGTCCCCCATTTAGATTTAAATTTCGTGACCAGGCCTAGTTTTAGTCACGTCTGTGTGTAACCGTTGATATAGGCGTAAGAGCGCCCTCCCTACCGTTAAGTCTTTGAAACAGACTAGCACCCGGAAGTTTATGCCGTTTGAAGGGTGCTGTTGCTGTTAGGTTGCATGTCTAACCCCCCTGGTTGACTATTTTTCCATTACTTACACAAAACAAGTATTTGGAAAAACTAATGCTGGCCTCCGATGCCGGTTGCTTTGGTATGAGATTGGACAAAATAAACACCAAGTGAAGAAATGTCTGGTTTCATGAATTTATTGGAGTTTTTCGGTGAAAAAAACATAGAAGAATCTGCAATGTGATCACAAATGTTTGTATTGTACTTGTCACCCGTACAGTCACTTCCTCTTATTGTCGTGTACCCCATGCTCGTTCGTAGAAATTGAAACAAAAAAACCCCACCTTTTCGCATATATTGGTTTAAAAATACCCCTTTTTTTGTGCAAAGTCGTGAATTTTTAGGGCTAAATATACCCCCTTTTTTCGCGAAATCATGAATGATTTTTAATTTCTCACCCTTTCCAAACAAAAGCGACTATGGAAAAATACAGTCTGAATACAGTCACAATAACATCGATCTATGAGGACACAAAAGGTACATGTGAACCATGCGGCAGATGACAAGAGGAATCGCTAGAAATGCATATAGACCTGTGTCGTCAGCTGAAGGTTCGAGAAGTTATGACTTTGTTGTTTATCCATGGTGGGGGAAAAATCCACAGACAATTATACAAAAAGGTCTTTCTGGACCTACACCTGTACTACTACCCCTTTCCAATCGCGAACTTTGGGAAAATGGAAAAGTACCCTTTTTCTGATATCCGCGAAACAAAAATTCGCGAATTGATTTTGAGGAAAACAATCCTTTTTTTTTCGTGATCCTACGAACATGGTACCCGACAGTAACAGGAGTGACGGTACCGGGACTTGTCACAATCTTTTCTTAAATATCAGCTGTGAAGTAGTTGTTTGTCGTCCTTGTTCTTTGATTTCTTGATGGGTGATAGGTTAAATAAGTAGATTAATACAAGTTGTAGTTTTACTTGGCCGGATTGTTTCGGCAAAATCTTGAATCTGAAATGAAGTAAAGGAATTAACACGCAAGATTCCAGTTTTTCTAGACCTGCTCCTGCTGAATCGTACAGCCAATACACGATTTCGAACAAAATGGCGGAGCAGATACCTTGAAATATGTGGTCTTGCTCATTACCTATAATCATATGAATAATAATTATGAATATAATTCAGGGGGGAAGGCGGATTCTTTGGCATCGTCTGTGGTAACAATAGCACTCGATATAATACCCCAGTAAACTTGGTTTTATAGATTCTAGGTGTTAAAGGCTGACGATAAATGTACGGTCCATTTTCAGTACATAAAAAACTGTGCGAAAAAGGTTTACTGCAAAAATCCACACTCCTAAAACGAATCCTACTCGTTACTACACGAAAACATGCGATCAATCTATGAAATCAGTTGGAAAGGAAATCTGATCAAAATGTTGTTCCATATTGGCCAGGTCCTGTTCCAATCTCGGGTAAAACTTGTGTTGCCATGAGCACGGTATTCTCGTGTGCGTTTGTATACTTTCGTGCTCGGACTCGGGAGGCCCGATTGGCGTGGGTAGGACCCCCAAATACATGAGAATAGACTAATTTTGGAATAAATAACGTTCTCAATCCCAACTCTTAGTATCGAACATCGGGCGTCCTCCCCCCTGATAATTAATAAATTGGAAAAAGCTATTAATGTAATAAAATAAACGTTAACCATAACTATGTGAAATAAGTACAAAATAAAACTGATTAATCATTTGTTGGTTAAATGAATTTTCAGTGACTATTTGGGCCTGCTGTTAATTGTAAAAATATTTTCGTAGCTACGTTCAAGTCATTTTTCAAATCTGATCTCCTAAGAAGCTGGGGGGCCTCTCTGGAGGCCAGCAAAAAATCTGTAAACCGCCATTGGCGGTATGGACGGATTGCTTTTTCTTCTCCCTAGGGATAATTTGCAGCTCTGGGCGTTGAATAATATGGGTGGGTACATGTGTATTATAATCTAACTTGACGCAAGAAGGTGGAGACAAAAAGTCCATAAGCCAGGCAGCCTGCATGGAAAGGCACGTGAAGCTAGGTGACTGTTTGGACCCAAACCTCAACAAAACTCCATATCGGGCAATTCGTCGGTCGCCTAGGAGCTTATGACAGGCATAGGTCTAAACACTATCAGTCTATAGACTAAATCATATGGAGTTGACTGGGCTACTCCTTAACCATCTCAGAAACAAAAAAATTGACTTTTGGGGGAAATGTTTGACCTTTTACATTTCCCCACCCCCTTCAACCCAGGGGAGGACCCTGGGGAATGAATTACATGGTGAGTAGGCCTTGTCACCTCCTACAATATACCAAGTTTTTACTGACTCTCAGCTCATCTGGAAAACAAAGAGGGCAAAATTTTTACCTTTTTGGGGAAAAATGTTGAAAAAAACAAAAAATTTCCCCACCCCCTGTCAGACCCAGGGGAGGACCCTGGGGAAGGGATGACATGGTTAGTAGGGGCGTGGGCCCTTCTACAATATTAGCTAAGTTTGAGTACTCTAGCTCATCTGGAAAAAAAAGTGATGGCAAAGGTTACCGTTTTGGTGAGTTGTTGACCTTTTTTGACATTTTTCCCCACCCCCTGGCAGAACCCAGGATGACCCTGGGGAATGGATTACATGGTTTAGTAGGGGCTTTGTGCCCTTCTACAATATATCTAGGTTTAGAGGTATCTACCTAGCTCATCGGAAAAAAAGTTTATGCAAAATGTTTCACAACCTTTTTGTGAAATGTTGACCTTTTGACATTTCCTCACCCCCCCCCTGTCAGACCCAAGGGATGACCCTGGGGGAATGGATTACATGGTTAGTAGGGGCTTGTGCCATCCTACAGCTATATCATAAGTTTGGGTACTCCAGCTTCATCTGGAAAAAAAGTTATGGCAAATGTTTACACCTTTTTTCCAGACACACACACATACTCCTTACTACACATACTACGCCATCCAGACATTGCCATGTTCAGAAGCCAGATTTTGCTAAGCAATCCGTCCAAAAAAATATTTTCGATCTCGGAGTCAGACTTTAAAGTAACCTCATGATCAAATGTGTTTTGAATAATTTGTTTATATGGAACAGAGGATTATTATTAAGAAATATTAAATATTATGCATTTATTGACCTATGCCAACTGTTATGACAATCAACAATCCTAAAACATAACAGGTGAACGTTATCGTGGGCCCCATCGTGGCCTCCAGTCCGGGCCCCCAGTAATGATTCCCTAACTCATGTTGACTCGGGTCGTCGGCTAAGTGGGCAATCCCCGGGGAAACCCAGCTGTTTTGGCGTGATACTCATCTATAAAACACGTAAAATACAGGGGTGGTAGGACATGCCACCTAACAGCAACAGCAAATTCAAAAAAACGGCACCAACTTCCGAGGGCGAGTCTTTTCAAAGACCTAACAGGATGAGGGCGCTCTTACGCCTATCGAACGGTTTACACACAGACTTGACTAAATACTATGCCTGGTCACATCTTTAAATAAATCTAATGACCGTTATTGGAAATATACAAACACTATTTTGCAGCGGGTAATCCACTAACCCCGACGGATTTTGAAGCCAATAGTTTTTTCTTAAATTTATCATATATACTAGATTTTTTGAACAAAGTTTAGAGATGATTTTTTAATTCACTGGGACCGATACTGCATAGTAAATGCACGTAGCGTTCCCCAAATTACCATTCGGAAATCCCAGATGCCCAAACGATCAGATTCGTGTCCCTACCCCCCTGGAAAATTCACTGGCTTGTACTCGCTCTGTTGGCTCCGCTCCGTACACACTGTGTGTGTTGTAAAATGTTGGGGTCACCAGAGCCAGAAGCACGCACACATTCACAGTCTTGTGTTGTTTTTCTAGTCCTAAGTCGGACATTTCAGAATCGTCCGTATTGGGAGTCTGTGTTATGGATGACATTTTCTAAATGAACAAAAGCTGAACTGGAGATAAGCTATAATGAAAAATGGACATTTTGCATCTTGAAATAAACATGATTAAAACTGTCTGGGCGAGCATGTGGGGACGAAGATTGTGGACGCCTGCACAACTGATCTCTACACACTCCAACAGTGGCCCCGTTCACACACGGACTACATCTAGAAATAGACGGTTTGAGATTTTGCTGGGGAATCAATAATCATTGAATGGGTTACAACATGTGCCACGTGCTCTCAAATATTTTGACACTGGTTTGGGCATCAAAAGCCCAAAGTTTCCAACCATTGCTAAAAATTACCATCTGTCGCCTGTTTTATACAGTTTTCATTGTTTTTTACGAATAGTTTTGATTTAAACATTAAGAAAATTGGATCTTTGAGACCTGCCTGCTAACTGCGAGTCCACATACTATCTATAGTCCGATGGCGAATGTACAGCGAAATCTTTCAATCATGCATCCGAACTGGTAAAACTAAATTATCTTTGCCATCACTCGACCTTGCATTATACCTGTATATTATCATACGAGTACTACCCATGAGGAAACATGACGACGTACTTTCCTAAAAAATGCCAAAAAGTTCTCCTCACTCATATCATTCAGTGAAATCACTTCCAAAAATGTTTACATTGTAGAGTTCCAAAATTCAAATTTTGAAGGAGTGACACGCTAATTTTTTATGTTTTGGAACTACGACACTGACCTCATCTCGCTCAACTTGTATGACCTGCCCTATGGGCCCTAGCGACTTCCCAAGAACAAGACAAAGGTCAGGTGCGCATGAATCTTGCCCTACCCGCGGCATTCCACAAATTTATGGTATAATAACCATTTCTTGTAGGAGCGGGAACAATATACTGATGAAATTTTCAACATTTTTGTGTTTATCTAACCCAGATTACAACTATTAATTAAACGATTGCTGGGTCAAATCATACTCATTTACAATGTGAATACAAATAGAAATGCCTGGGGCGCGTGATAATAGGCTAGGTTATTATTTGGATAGCACACTATTAAACCAATTCCAGCCCTTTTCCATAAACGATGCAGAACATGTTGAGATGAAACCGTGTTTATCGAGTTGTGGAATTCCCCATGAGCACATCTATTTGGTCCTACCATTTTATGAAAGGTGGTTCCTTTGTACTAAAATAGTTCCCTGAAATTGTTTTAATTAGGTGTTGTATTATAAATTGTCCCCATTCTCTTTTAATCATATTTTAAGTCCTAGTTATAATAAAAGTTCGCCGACACTTACAGCTCGTACATAGATTAATCATTTTATTCGGCGGGAACATTTTCCCGCACTCAATGCGCTGCGTTATCTATTGCTAAACTGACCGGATCCCCCGATTTGTCCAGCTGCGGCTTACGGTGAATCGCCCTGGGCGTGGCGACACTACTGTATCATTAGATGTCTCACTTTGGAGTCCTCCGATACAAGCGTCAAACGCTAAATATGTATTATTTTACTCTGGGATACTATCTGCCTCATTTTCATTAATAATAACATTATTTTACAGTAAAAAGCATTGTGCCTAAGGCTCAGAAACTACTTCTTATGTTCTTTTAAATCCTTGGATGTGCCTGATCACTGAAATGTAGAAGTTATGTTTAGCTGGCGTGTAGTTTACGCTTTCTAATGGGGCCTTTGCGGTCAAAAGTAACTTACCAACAATGTTGATGAAAACATCTTACAATCCTACAGCGGGAGAAGACCAGTACGATACAAAGCAATAACAAAGCGTGTGTTGGTGCATCTTTTTATAACATTCAGTGTTGTCCAAAAACCATTCCTTTCGTGTCACTTAACATGTACTTTTCTTTCTGGCATTGAATGATAATACAGTCGGTGGGAAAATTAAAATTGAAACAGATAGTCCGACGGCAGAGAAAATCAATTCTATGTAAAATCGATCTGCTTTGCACTATCTATAAGCAAAGATGATGTACAAACCATGAAATGGCCATCCTTCTTTCGTTCATGAAACGGTGTAATCTGGCCACATATTTTCTTTTTTCTCTGCCTCTCCAATGATGAACGTTGTTCAAAATTCTCTAGTGACATTATTGGTTAAATAGATCTGTGGTCGACTCGGAACTAAGGGAATTCCATCCAAACTCATTCGGCTTGATAAAAGTCCTATCGTTTCACTGATGGCAGCATAGCTTTCTACTGCATGACACATGGTAACTCATAAAAACAGGGGCTATTTTAATACATGCCTAAATTACGGTGGGTCATTGTCCTTATATGCAAATTATAGCCTATTAGAAGACGATACAGACTGATGCATATATATGCTTTGCGTTTTATTTCCGTTGTCTTCGCATCAAGACTACCTACCTTACGAAGCCATAACAACAGGTCTGATTCCAGCCCATAAAGGCGATTCCAATTATGTTATGAATATTTATGAACAACCCTCATGAATAGCCAAGGATTCGCAACTTGCTACGTTTAATTGGTTGCCAAGACTTTAACGGCCATATTTAATAAGAAATAGCTACTTATACACAACATAGGCATCATATTTTGTTTTACACAACAGGTACCCTCTGTTTCCTATTAAATTTGAAAACCGATATCCAAAACATATATCTATTACACAGTTTATTATCAGTCTAAACCCAAAAGTACCTTGAGTGTCGAATGGTGCACACGATGAAAAGTCGCGAGGTGATGTCCGCATGGCCACATCCCGACCCGGACACAACCATTACAAATTAGGGGCGAAAAACGTGCCTCAAATTATCAATCACACACTCTTTCTCAGCTCTTTCTCCAATAAGGAAATAGCTACATTCGAAATATAGCAATAGGTCCTACAGAAAGAAAACAAACCCCTAACAAAAACGCCCAGTGCATATGCAATCCGGACGCCCTCGAACAGGACTTCCATTTATTATTTAACACCACTTCCATCCCTTTCCCCCAAAAACATTTAAAAAATGGTTCGCTCTGAACATTTCAGTGTCTTTAATATTCAATTAGCAAACCAATCGGTTCACCTGACAAACTTAAAAAACATGTGAATAAACACCAATAGCAACAAGGAGGCATCATCGTGGAGTACCTCCTAGTAAACTTGAGCTGTCTCGATTTTCGTCGATTCTAACTGTTGTACATCAACAGCGAACTTCAAGCTTTTGTGGCTCTCATCCAAGGTGTGTTTACACTAACTTGCTCAAGGCGGTAGTAGAGCACTATAAAACTGGACACTCCAGGGCCGGCTGCAAGTAGATATGCAAATGTGTACTCTTGCCATCGTGTTTGACCTCTGTCATTGCCACTTCTTGGTAGCACTGGGAAGCACCTAGGGGTAGTACATTACATTTTGGACGCAGATACCCGCTGCACCGCTTAAACAGTGCACACAAAACCAATAGGTTTCAGTAAGAAAGACGAACGCGAGGAATCCAAAGATGCCCGAAAAACAGAAAACCTCCCAAAACTCACTGCCGTCACTAAAATTAAAAAAATAAATCCTACCACAAAAGGCCCACCACCTCTAGAACATTTTGCGATTTTTTGGCGGAAACGGACATTAAACGGCCGACTAGTTTCGATAACAAGAAACCGACATATTAAAAATGCCGGCTCTCCATCGCAACAACCATCATTGATGGGTAAAACCGGGCTTCGACAAAAATTGGGGGCGCGTCTTTTGGATATCTCCTCATGTCTATTTAAGTCACATTTGCCAATAAGTTTAAAAACAGAGTAGGCCAAATGCCAATACTCGTGGCTGTCCCAAGACGTAATATTCATGGTTTGGGGGAATCCCCACCTAGTGGACCATAATGTGTCTGTCATGGTTACCCATTTGACAAAGTAAGGAATATAAAAGGTAATAATAAACTCAGGGACGGTTTATCATTGGGGGACTGGCCGGAATATGGCTTGCTCCCCAGTACGTGACATTTGTTCCCCATTTTTTTTTGCCGGAGCTTCCCCGTCTGTGTCTTGAGCACCGCTGAATATTAGACGGCTGCATATGGCTATTGAATTAGGGGTCATGCATTTGTTTCCAGGTTTGAACGCTGATTTTGCCCGAGGTCAGGCCGGTGCAGCCAATCCCCAGCCTGCCAGAAGTCAAGACTAATGATCAAAAATTGATCTAGATATTTTGGTTAATCATTTTTGAGGGTGGTAACACTCTAGTGATCACTGCTTTGAAAAAGGAATATTACAAGTTAAAATAGTTTTTTGAATCACAAAGTGATTTAAATTTAAACATTTAAAACAATGCTCTGAAGATAATTCATGGAAGTTAAAAACTGAAATATCTTTTGTACTGTGTTCCATTCAATCAATTGTGAATCGCTATAATGTATTTAATCATACTCATGTCAAATGCTTAAGAACAACGATCTGATTGGATAAAAGTTGACCAAAGAACTTCTCATTCATAAGAAATCCCAACGAATTACGGCCAATCATAAACACGGCTATAGCTGGGTTCAGTACTTCTTTATAAATATCTAGGATGATCGTTGTTTAGGACCGACATCTTGACCAATCATAATCGTAGGAATCACGTAGGTAGGTATGAACACCAGTTCATATTTTATCTTGTATGTAACGGTTAAACGATTGGTCAATATGCGGTCACATGCTATATTAAACAAGCATTTTGCCTGCCACCAGGTCAGAAATCTTGCAATTTCAGGCCAAATTTATATTTAATGTTTTTTGTGAGTAACAGTTAGAAGAAAGTATGGTAAACATAACAGGGAAAAGCATCAACATAAAAAGACAATTCATACCCAAATCCTATGAAATGACCCCTACTACATAGCTGTAATTTAGATAACAGTTGTTATGCAACACAAAAAAAGAAAATGTTACTCCCCCCCAAACCCCCCCTGAAAATGAAAGATAAACCCCCTGATTAACTAAACTAATAAGGTTTAAAGGACATGCACATTCATTGATATATTGTAAAAAATATCTCCAGTCTGCAAAAATGGTGGATGTGAGGCCAGAAAATAAATCACGAGGCTAACTTTACAGCCGATGAAAAAAAGAAAGAAAAAAGCATACCCCTACTGTGTTTGGAACAAAAAAAGCATAAAACTAATGTGCGGCAAGCAAGGCTGTATGTAGGTGGTTTGTAAATGTAAATGTCAAGAATATTTCCAAAATCAACATCAGACATCAAACTTGTACCTATTTAGTCTTGTCAATGTCATATTTCCATTGATAAATGCAATATGGCGGTACATTACTCACCAGACGGTCCTATCTGCGGTGTCAATTCACGGCTTCACTCTTACCTTGTGTTCTATGTAAATACATCACCTTCCCAGCGTTTACCTTGGACACATGAAAACTGTGATTGGCCACCACGGAATCCAAAATTGTTGACAAAACAATTGGGAAGTTTAGTACTTATTAATATTAGATTCGGGTCTTAAAATCTAACTGGTTCCAGTGGTTATGTGTAGTTTCAATAACAACCAAAATTCATAGGAAAGACAAACTTTTTTTCTTGAGGATTGATTCTCTACATAATGTTTACAATCATAACATGCCAATTTTGAGGAGGGGAGGGAATGCACTGTTTATTTATCTTCATCTTCATCATCTTCAATCGTCTTTAATTCCATTATATAAAAATACCATAAATATACAACTTCATAGTACAGATTGAAGTGAGGAGATGACCAATAAGCCCAAAATGGTTTCACCAACTAAAATTAATTACAATAAAACCTCTCAAAAAACAAAATAATCAACCATAACCGTTACCTTGCCTCTGTATTTTAAAATATGAATGTCTCTAGGAGTTGGCAAGTACAATGCCTAAACTGAAAGTAACCTAGTTTTCTAAGTATGTTATCGTAGACTATAACTTAATCTTTAAAAATGGGAGCCGTTATTACAAAATACAGTTTAACCAGACACGTGTCTTACACAAGAAATGTTTTGCTCCCTCAGTTTCCCATAGAGTTTATGACGAACTTCCCTCACCTTAACTTCCCCACGTCTAATCCCGTAACTGTGACTTAATTTCAGGCATGTTACTTTCACATTTGGACGTGTACATTTTCACTCCGCGAAGTCCCAGGGGTTTAATGTAGTTCCAGAGACGTTTAAGCCAGCGTGTGTGCAGACAGCTGTCGAACCACAAAATTTGCCATTTGGTGCACTATTATCATCTTAGACTATAATTCCTCACATGTTGCATTGCTGGTATGTCTGGTGTTTTAATGCTAACGTGAAAGAACATCGGTTGATAATTCATTTCAAAATCTGAATTTTATCGGTCAAGTTAACTACTCCTGTCCATATCATTTTGCTCGCCATTTTATGTAATACATAATAGGAATATCAATGGAATGATATTAAACGCAAATGATCACTGGGCGAAATCCAAACATAGCTGGGAAATGGGCAGAAATAATATCAGTCCAAATTTGAATAACGATTATTGCCAAGATGTTAGTAAAGTAAGAACGTGTCATTTGACATCACATCATTTGCATTATAAATTGACTGGAAATCGCCCAAAATACCATGGCGGATTTAATAGTCAGCGAGTGTCAGCAGCTGCTGACAGGGCCCCCATAAAATATTGCTCTCTGGCCGCCCACACACACACAATGAAATCAAACAAGGAAGGAAAACAAATCACCCAGGAATCAAGAATAAGGCATCAATCGCACCAATTTTTAAGATCAGATTTTCAGTTTTCTTCACTTTCTGACGGGATACATCCTCAGCCACTACCCTAGTAGCACTAAGTGCGACATTGCGTCGCAAGGGTCCCACCTTAAGCTATTGACAGGGCCCTTTTCCTTAAATCCCCTCTGCAAAATAACCTGCCGTCAGCCCCAGAGACCCGCTTCCGTGTCACTTGCATATTGAATACGATTGGACAGTGCATTTGTTGATCAGATCGATACCAATTGCTCCTGACCCCCTATTGATGGAAACATGAAGGACTGAACGTAGTTACTAAATACATTTGGAGCTCTGTTCATTTTAGGTTAAATTTCACGTTGAAGAATCTAGCATCAATTGAAAAACAATGCTTAGTGGAAGGTAAACATACGTAAGAATCATATGCTGTGATATCCAGTGTACAGCTTATATTTTCAATATCACCTCGATTTCTTTTCCATTAAAGATCTTTCTTCTGCACGCACCGGTAATGACTAGATAGTCAATGTTAACGGCATACATACAAAGTTTAAGACTATAATTCGGGACACTGAACCCGGGTAGTACCGATGTGTATTGATACATTTTTAGGTTGAAGCCTCGCGCAGTACGCGTTTTGCTATGTTCGCGCACTCCTGCCAAAGTTGCGTCGCGTTGCGTATGAGCAATCGTTCAACGGGTTATTCGATTGTTTGTCACTGGGTGGTGGGTAAGACCCCCTCGGGTCCACGGTGATGAAAACACTAAGCGACTGAAGTTTACACTAGACTCTTCAACCCCTCTCCGTTGACCCTCCGAGATCGTAGGGAACACGTTCCAATTCTCCCCGAGGTCGGGGGCAGTACTCCGCCACAAACATTATCAACACATGGTTCTGGTATACTCCACGCCTCTCGACGTGCCGTTAGTGCGTACGAGAAACTTAGCCCAACCATCAGTCGACGGGCTATTTTGCGCAGGAGTTAAAACGGGCCCTGGGAACTGAGCGGCTTGTTGACAAGCCACCGGGGGTTGTCGCCGCGCACATTGTTTGTTTGGGAGGCTTCAGGGGCCCAAGTGTTTCGCCTCTCAGTCCCGATTTTCTCGTTTGATGGTTTTATTTGACTTTATGCTGAGCATTTTATTGCACTCTAATCAATAGAAGTATTGTTAATATGTATTATATTATTATCAGTATCAAATATCCGGAAACCTTGTCGTGTACATTTATGCTCATATTACTAGACGGTACAAAATCATTTTTATTTGTGATAGTTGTTCACTCACTATTGAGATAAAATCTCCTTTTTTTTTATTTGCATTTCAATAACCTGCGCCTCATCTAATGAAGCTGATAAAACAATATTATCATTGCTCTTATCGCCAATCCCTTAGATATCTATACTACTAAAACAGATCTGTTCTGTCTTCTGTCCGGCTATCATTTCGTTATACTTGGACATATGGGCTAATAAGGGGTAGGGGGGAGGCACTCACATATGCAATGGATATGGGGTGTTAGGTTCTTCCACTTCCAAACCCAGGGGCATTCGGTGACCGAAAAAAGATAGGGGCCTTTGGGTAGATAAGCCAAAAATAAGCCAAAATAAGTTTTTCCCCCGAGTGACAAAGGAAATTTTTTCCCAAAATGGGGTCCTGTGTGTGATTTTTGCAAAATTTTCTAAAAAATAGGTGTCGTTTGGTGTTTTTTCCCCAAATAGGGGTCGGTGACAGTGGTAAAATTTGCACCAACTAGGGGACTTTGGGTGACATTAAAAAAATTGGGTGTTTGTGTGACACGAACTTGAAAGGGGTTCTAAACAGCCTTGCATACCGTCGCTTCCAAGATGGAAGTGCCGGGGGTGGCTCATGGGTCTAATATTTTCCATAAGGTAGGGGGAGAACCGTCTGAACGTTTGTTATTATGGTTTTAGATTGCCCAAAGGTCAAAGGTCTCTAGAGTCAATTTATCGTAAACTGCTGACCTGGCACAGAACAAGTCTGTTGTCAAAGGTCACACACTAGGTCGAAGGTCACACAGGGTGGGGATGCACTATTATAGTTGGATACCTATTTTCGGTCAAATTACCTTATAATTGCCTGACCCCGGGATGGGGAGGGGAGAATTTCCCACTGAGTCGAGGCTTGTACCAGGCGCAGCTGGCTGACCCAAGCCATTCATCCTGCTACACAAGTTAAGGAAAGGATGGTTAGTAGGATTAAGAAAAGGAGAATAAAACGGGAAGTAGGTCCTACACAGGATTCTGGGGTCGGGACGTCGAAAAGGTTACCTTTTTGGGAAAAAATCCTTGCACATAGTTTTCCCGTTTTTAGTCGATCTAACCCCGGTCCTTTTGAACTCCTATCCCAACAAGTCACTTTTTTCCGAATTTCTCCAAATCTGTAACCTTTCATCAAAAATCAGTGAAATTGGACCGTCTCGCCTTCCCCTTTTGTGGTACCGGTGCGAACACACACTGGCTTTTCCCGCTTGCTCACTTTCTTGCACTTGAACATTAGTGTAACGTAAGTTTTTTTTTTTGACTAGGGAGAGCTTTCCCCATGCCCCTTTTCAATGAACATGTTAGGCCCCCCACAGGGCCATACGCGGATTTTTTTGGGGGGGCAGGGCTTAGAAAAAGTATACTATTTTGGTAAAAGTTGGATCTAAAAAATGCTCCTTTTTTAACTTTGTGAACATCTCATCGCCCAAAGTGGAGTTTCTAGTCAAGAATTTCTATAAATTATGGATCTTGTTTTATTTAAGGTCCATGGCCCGTCGCTAATAGCCTCGTTTTTCCCAGGAACCCCAGATTTTACCGGAAGTGGGCAAAAATTTGGGTATCAGAAGAAAGCCTACCTATTTTTTCTCATTTACCCCTGTGAAATCTTAGGGCTAAAGGAGTTTGATTTGGATGTCCTGATGAAAATGTGCCCTCTTTTTGGTCGACCATATTAATTTACCAGTACTCTATGGCATTGCAAAATCCGTTTGTAGCTCTCACATCAAAACGGGTTGAAATAGCAGCGCGAACCTCTACAGAGGGGTTTTGGGTGAGTGTCATTCTGATCAAGATAACAAAAAAAAAAAAAAAAAACTTATAGACTTAAATCGGGCCATCTCCCCTTTAAAAAAAAGCACAGAAGGGACACCCCCTCACCCTGTGTAGGGCCTGTCGTTTGGGGTACATGAGGGCAGGACTTTCTCTTGGTCAGATGCCTCCCGTCACAACGGTGAGGACGTCGTTTTATCTGATTAGAGTATAATTATTCATTTTAAACAACACCTATTCGCTGGTGCAAATGCTTGAATCATTCTTATATTTTGGATTCATTGAGTCCAATTTTTTTTATTTTAAAATAGATAAAAATGAAATAAAATCACAAAAGCAAAGCGTATAGAAACCATCAGTTCACATAAAAGTAATAGGAAGAAATGGCATGAAGTCAAAGAAACCATCGGGTTAGATGTGGTTGACCTTACTCTTTGGAAAATACAAGTAGATGATTACTAGCTGACCCATTTTGAACTACAATTTTTAATTAACTGTTCACAAGGATGATTTCCTTGTCATTTGGATGGACACGCTAGCCGTAACATTGAAATTGAGATGAATTGGGGAAGATTTCGTCAGACAGCTGTATACCGCTGGGAAATAATTCCTGTTTTCGGGAAGATTGGACACCACTGGGCTTTGGTAAAATAGATGGAGAGCTTGTATTGTTTGGCACCTGCATATCATGAGTAGGCCCTATTTATTTTCATAATGATCAGCCCATCCTCATAAAAAACTACAACAACCAACAACAACAACAACCAAAAAACGGGAAAAAGACCAGGACAATTTCTGATTTCTTAGCTTCTCCTTCCCGTCTTTTTATTTTTAGTGCTATTGTTTATTTTTCCATACTTGGGCACTCTGATAAAGGGCTGCGGTCGCGTAATCGATAACTGATACCTATGTCGCGTGCCATTGACACCACTTGTTGTTGTCGTATCCGTTGTCCCCGGGATTCATTCAAAATTAACCGTGTTGTGCGCAAGGTAATGCAGTCACTTTACTTGTGAACGATACTGCTGGAGACAGTTTCCCCTACCCTATTCGTCCAGTCTCGGCGGGCTACGCCCTACCTAGATAATTCCATGAGCCCTGTGCCATTTGGACAAGTTGGTTGCAGGGCTGTCCAGGGGTGTAACTGAAAAGTCATCTAGTTTTTAGTTTAGCCCCGGTTTTTGCATTCTCTTTTAACCAAGTGCGCTCTAACCCGAGACAGACCGAACTGGGGACAGTCCTATTTGGTTCAGTCCTTCTTGTTGCATTTTTTTTTAAGCCATAAAGTATCGCGCGAACTTGGGTTAAACATGACCTTAAATGATAAAGCTTGTTTAGAATAAAGGTGTGATTTGGGAACGTTACTCTCTTAACAACAAATGAAACAGGCGATACATTTGTTGCGTGTAAAACTCGGACGCCGGCCTCGTTCTTCTCACTTAAAATAATGGTATCGCCTTGGTTTCAATTCCGTCGAACGGATACTGTTTTCCCCCCAAATCAATACCTTATTCTCGTAAATTTTCGTCTTGATTGAATGACTTTGACGTACCCTAAAACCCATCTTAAATTTTTGCATCATATTTCAATCCGTTTTTATATGAACTAAAAATGTGGATTTAGAAGTCCCACAAGTCCTTTACACTAAATTAGTGGGACGCAATGGGGCCCAATTTTGCACATAACAACCAAACATCTTTTAGCCCTCAGGTTTCACAGGTTTCAGACACCAAAATTTGACCACTGTGGGTTCTGGGTAAGAGGCTATTTGCGATTCACACACCCTGCCCCATCAAAATGCTAGTACGTTTTCCCTTGCTATATGAAGGCGACAAGCTACATGGATTGAATCCATGGGTTCCTACTGTCACCCATGGAAGACAGGGTATTGAAAAGCACAACACATATGTCCACATGGCTCATAATTTGGTATGTTTACATGCTGTAATTGCTTCAAAATAGTAAATATCAGTGAAACTTTACCTAAATCACTTTTAGTTGAGACCACTAAGTTCAAATTTTCACATAATACTGAATTACATGTACTCAATTTCATGAAAATCAAGAATTAAAGAGGCTTTGTGCATTGTTAATATAATAAACAAGCAGCACTGCCAATCATGCCCATTGTTGAGGGTTGTTGATAAGGTGTGAAATGGCATGGATGAGTGACCATCTCTTAAGTCAGTGGTCTAAATTTTTTTATTGTCCAGTAATTAACAGTCTATTCGAGTAGTGCTACTCCTGTCAACTGAAAAAGTAAACAGTAAAATTATGTCAACAAAACATGCTGCTACGCAATCCTGTCCTTGTGTGTCCGAGGGTTTGTACTGAGCAAAACTGAGGACACACATTCGATGGGTGTACACATCCTCCCTCTCTAGTGTAGTGGATAAGAGTGTTGATTTATAAATTATACAGATGTCATAGGTTTGAATCCACCTGTAACCTCTTTAAGGAAAGAATTTAGCTAATAGCTAATTAGTGTTCTGCCAACACCCTTCAAATTTAGCAACATTAACGGAATAAACCGCATGTTAATTAAACGTATGGCTGCCAAATTTTAAGTGGTGGCAGAAAAGAGTAAAGAGAAACATTCTCCAAGTCCAAGGTTTAAAGAGCCATGAGGACATTTCCAGAAAGCACCCCCAATTTTTTTTTAACTCTGTTTACCAATGCCATGAATGTATTTAGATCACACCAGAAGTGAATAAGCCAAATATGCCGTCTTTATGCACCTATCAAAAAATGCGCCGACCCATGGGTACCCGGGGATGGCCGGGACTTGCACATGAGGTGCGTTTTTGAAATGTTAAACTCCCCGGCCATGTCCTGGCCAAGTCCATGCCCTGCGGGGCAACATTTTATGTCAAACCCCGGCCAAGTCCCGACCCCTGCTAGCCGGGCAAAAGCTTAAATATGCATCATAGTCAAACCTGATTGTGCGATTCATTTCCGGTTTATAGAGGTCAGCTTTTCGGAAGAGGGGTACACAAATGCCATTTATACGTTTTTGTAGAAACTTGCGCTTCCGTTTGTCCCGACCCAAAATCCCAGCTTTTTTGACATGCGTGAACTCCATGAACAAGTTCCGGCATACGGGCATTACGCCCGTACACCCGGGCAAGAAAAAGTTCAACTCCCCTGCTATCAGGTAGTACCGGCCAATCCCGGGTACCCAGGGGCTGGGGCATATTTTGATAAGGGCATGTGAAATTAACTTAAGTGCATGATTTAGATTTTCTGTCGTGGATGACCATGATGACAGAAATCAAAGCATGCGTTCTATGGGGACGATTCGATAGCAGGCAAGGTCAAAAGAAGCCTAGAACGGTTGTGATTTTTTGTACTTTGTCATGTTTTTGGCCAATAAATTTCGAAACCTCGGAATACGTAGGTGGTTAGTGCCATAATGTAACTTATGGCTCATCTTTTAAAATTGGAATAATCTTGGACTGCCATAGTCTATGATTACAGCAGCCATAAAAAAGTTATTAGTCATGATCACAGGACTAGGTAGGTGGTCTACACTGATCCAGTTGCATTTAAAAAAATTGTTTCCTCAAAAAATCTCCTCCTGTCACGTACTACCGTATGGGTATTGAAACACCTCACGGTGATATTCATGGACTATATTAAAAATTGATAGATCAATCATATTACACAAATTTCAGTAAAAATAATTGCATGCCGCCACCCTGTGATCGGCAGATAATAACGAAGGATGTGCCGAGAACTAGGTCCCTAACAACGACTTGACTTTAACATGCTGACATTATGGGGGTCTTTGTTAAGGCCGAGCCGGGTACATCAATTTTTCGTGGAGGCCAAGCATAACAATAGATATGCAAACATTATATAACAGCACTTTAATTGTAGACTTGGGCATTCACAACGAAATTAGTCATGGGAAAAAATGTTTTGTCACTTGACATGCATCCTTATTCAACTAACACACTGATACATACTATTTAATTCATCGGAGTGCTAAGGTTTTTACTGGCCGTGCGATCCGCGATCTTCAATGCTTGTTGTGAAAAGCTGTCAATTGTGCCAACAATTTCAGAGCTACACATGGCCAGTTGGGTCATTTAATTCAGGTACAATCGATGATACCAAAACATAACATTCGCTGTGTGCACTTCCTAGCACAGATACTAGAGTAGATGGGTGAGCAAGTGTAATGCGTATCAGAGATGGAGCTGGGTGTGGATGAACTATTAATGCAGGGTGTTATGAATGGAGGCTGTGACTCGACGACTTTGAAGTTAACAATGGGTTCAGCATAATATCATACACCATCACGGCCCTAATTTAAAATTTGGACCGATCTCGAAGTTATGCAACCGGATGAAAAATGTTAATTTCGAACTACAGTCCCAGGCCCATATGCACGAAAAAGGAAGAAGCACTACATCTGACCTTTGACACATCATTACGGACTTTACAGGAAAAAAGCCGCTTGTAAGAATAAGTTAGGTGAGTTGAATTTTCAACAATCAAGCGAAAATTCATGCATGTATGTGGAGGTTTAAAATGCGGGAATTGAATAAGGTATGATGCATCCGATCTGATAACTAGTTATAACCGATCGCTGTTTTAAATTCAACAACAAAACAGCTACTTTTCAGATTGAAACACGTGAGGTGCGTTGTTGTTGTCAATTTTGCATACACTTTGCATGGATACAAATCAATGACCACTAATGCCTACAACAATAGCAATCTCATTAATTTACATGCGTCCAGTTTCTATACCAGCTCTGTACAAAATCGCTCCACGATTGTAGCATGATTCGGTAAGACACTAGAAGGATGTGATGGCAGAATACTGAGCTGAATTCATCAAGACGGATTAAGTAACTTTCATGCGCACACCATTCCTAGTCCTGCTAGCAGGACCTGAGATCATGTCTCAACAAATATGTATTCATGATCAGTATATCAGGTCTGCAACGGAAGTTATCAGATTTGACTTCATGTATAAGAGACGACATTTCAAATACCTCTAATCAGGCTATTACAAGTACTTACAGGCTCTGGTCTAACTTTTGCTAAGAAGTATCGTTCAAAGTTTCAATTCACGATATAATTGTTAAAGTTCTTAAAGTAGAAACATCTGTCAACGGTATTTTCCATCAATTTCGAGTACTCAGAATTTATTCGGAGCTAAGTCCAAAGCATCAACTCTACGGTGGTTTTTTGAAACCACTGTAAAGTTGATGCTGTTTTGGTCAAAAGGGGTTCAACCGGGTCAAGGATAAGGTACCCTATGCCCATGCGTTTTGAAGTGGGGCCTGTTTGCGTTTCGTCTTGCAAATTTCAAGTATCACGCATCATTTGACTAAACCTTTATACTTCCAAAGCTATACATCCTAGTATATAAAAAGTAAAACTTTTCTGATAAGAAATTGTCCAATCTTCCAATCTGCTATCAAACAGCAGTAGGGCTAGGTTTAAGCAGTTATTGACCAAAATACTCATGAAAAAAGGAGACCAAAAAGTGGTATCTCTACAGAGTAGCCTCACATCAAACCCAAAGCAACTATCCAATAAAACAAGCATATTTATGTAAATAGAGGTATTGCCCATCTAACAAGACTAGTTTGACAGGGATACCCCTAGTAGAACTATTTTTATGATTTTGGGAGCAACGGGGAATGAAATTTGCATCAAAAATATGCATATTGCATAAAGTCCTCAAGACTGCTTAAAGACTTCTTGCAAGTAGCTTCTGCTGAAGCACAATCAAGTATTTGCAAAGTAAATCCAATAACCATTCATAAAATGTAAACATTAATAGGGTTATAACCCTTGTGAAAATTGTTTTACTGCATGACAAGTATGAATTTACAGCACTGCATGACAAGTATGAATTTACAGCACCGCATGCTCAAATTGACAGCCATCAGTGTGAGACATCAACAAGTCATAATGGATTAAAGAGAATTACACCAAGTATAATCAACACTTTTAAAAGTAAACATTTCATGATTGAATTTATTTTTCTGATAATCATACACCTCAAATTAACCTAATTTGCAGTACGGTACAGCTTACATGTCTCATCGTTTCGATATAGCAGCTTGTCCTCATTCCTCCACTCTGGTTCTTCGCTTGATTAATTAAGAATAATTTAATTATTATTTAATCAAGAACATTCATTTTGGTAATCTTGATGAATATTTAAATCTGTAACTGTAGAAGATATAATTAAAAACAGGACAGATTCCAAGGTATCTTTTACTGAGTAAAAAACAGACTCATTTTCACCTATAAAATTTGCAACGTACTGTGTCCCATTTCCTCTGCATCCCAGCTTGTCTAATAAATTAATGAGCTTAATTAAAATGTTAGGTCTATGCTAATTAGGCATTGAATTGAAGTGTAATTTATTAGTTTTAAGTTGTTATCTTATTGAATGGTATGAAGAAACATAATGGCCTGAATAAACATTGTTTTCTCATATTGTAGGTTTATCGTGTCCCATTGTATACTCAATCCCGACTAGTTAATTAATCAATTATTTGATTATAATTTCTTTAATTAGACTCCCACAAAAATATTTATGGTCTGAAATTAAAGGTCAGTTAATTAGCTTTAATTTGATATAATTCAAATAATTAATGATTGTTAAGATAAAGAAAAACAATAAGAGCCGAAGCTTCATATTCTCCCATAGACTTTACATGGTACCGTGTCAAATAATAAACAACATTAAGTGCTGCCTATTGATAATTACACAAACCTCAAGTATTGTAATCTACTTGTCCTATTGTGCCAAACCCCAAATCTATAATCCCATTGAGTCAGTTGATTGCTTTTCATACAATGCAGATTTTGGGTGCAAGTGTCTGAATTGGTGTCTGAATTTTGTTCTGAATTCTGTCTGAAATTGTAGGAGTAACAATAGATAATTCCTCATTGTTGTGAGTGACTAAAATTCAGACCATTTGCCCAAATTCAGACGTTTTCAGTTACCAGTGATATACTTCCAGTCGTAGGGAGCGATTTCTTCGTGTGAGTATGCGTAACACTTGATCTTGGGTCCATATCCGGTTTTGCGCAAGACAATCACTCACTGCGACTGGAAGTATATCGATGGGCTTGCTTTTTCGCACACCGTGTGACCCCTTGAACTTTGCTCTCGTATAGCTGAAGTGCTAATTTTTAACATCAACAAATCTGGCATTAGTTGAGGCAACTTGACGATTCAAAAGGACAATTTTATTGTTATGTTTGATTATGTTGCTGATGTAAGGATAAATCCTGTTGGGGGAATTACTATACATCAACCACATGCTTGATTTAGCGTCAGAAGTGTTTTCAGTAAGTTTTAAGCAGCGTCTTTGTAAGTTGACTTCACATGATTGCACCAGTGAGCCTTATGTATGAACTCAAACTCATAGCCTGTGATTGTAACTTGACGCCAAGATAACGACCAATATTAAAAGGTATAGGTGGCAAGTTACAATTATTGGAAACTAACACCATTCCCTGCATGCTTGACTCCACCTTGTTCTGCTAAGCATAACTCACATATGTCTTTAACATGTTGTCATTAACAATGTGGAGTTATGCAAAAACCACAGTTCAATACCTTTTGCCCTGTAACAGATGAGACAGGCATTTCAAAGAGCCAAACTTTGCAGACTGCAGACGAGCAAATATCAAACGCAATCAGAATTCGAGGTGATATGGGTTCTAGATAATAAGTACTTTTGTAAATAGTTAATCTTCAAAAATTTGTCTAAAACAGTAGGAAATCCATTCATTTTCAGAGAAGAAACAACCTTTCTCATGCAGAATGGTTGTAGTCGCAATTTTCTTCAAAATTTTTAATCTAATTCTTTATTTAAAGCAATATTGGCAAATGTTGAAGAGCGCCCAAAATTTTCAAAATTTGATAATTTTTGCACAGTTACGTTGGTAATGGGCTAGGAAACTAATACCTGCGACCGAACGAGAATGCTAAAAAATGCGTATTATCACAAAATAAGCGATTTTGTAATTAGAATTGGGATCCAGATTGGACTTAACGGCAGAGCGGAAATGCTACGTTATGTCGGTCCATGATGAAATCGTGCACCTCGAGAAAATAACTCTAACTGACTGCCCGAAACATAGTAAAACAACTAATGATGAGCGTAGACACGTACATGGCGCTATTTCCGGCTATTTCACATTGGAAGGCCGTTTCCAGCAGCGTTGAATTATATCGGGGATCCCCGATAATAATTTTCTAGTCACAATTCCTTCGTTGTGACACATAGGACATTTCGAGGACTTAAACCATTCACAGGTATAGTTTACGAGCCAGTTACCCATTGCAAAACCGTGTAAAAATCTCCAATTTTGAAAAAAATGGGTGCCCCTTCCAAAAAATGTGCTAATATTGCTTAGTTGTTTCAACATATGTCATGCATTATATAGGATCTCAAGTTGTGTTGATAGTGAAAAAAGGGATATGATCTACATTTAGAGGGATTTTGAGATCGACAAGTTGAGGTAGGTACGGGGGAAAGGTATTTCCATGTGTTTTGCATTAACTGCACATCTGGTATGACAACATGTTAAAAGAGTAAAGAACATAATGTGAAGTTATGCCTAGCAGAACTAGACATCCACCATGGAGTGATGTGCAATACAGATCCCAAGAGCAGACCTGTTCGGAGGAAGTAGCTCGTTCCGTAGCGTTGCACGTCGTCCGTAGGGAGGAAGATAGTACGGGCTATCGTAGCGGAAAAAGCTAGTCCCAACAGTGAATCTCTA